>PVKH010006578.1:0-20935 GCA_004027955.1 Chaetophractus vellerosus | reverse complement strand
TTTAGAGTTAAGGTTACCATTAGAGTTAGGGTGAACCTTAGGGATAGGGTTATGGTTAATATTAGGGACAGGCACTGGTTTAGCATAAATGTTAGTGTTAGGCTTAGGTTTAGGGATAGGGTTATGGCTAGGTTTAGGGTTAAGTTTAGCATTACCATTTTAAGGTTAGGTTTAGGGTTCAGGTTAATTTTAGGTTTGGTGATAATGATAGGGTTAGGGTTAGTGTTAGGGTCAGTTAAGGGATAGGGATAACTTTAGGTTTAGGGTAAGGTTTAGGGTTAGGGTTAGGCATAGGGTTAGTGTTAGGCTTAGGGTTGGCATCAGGGTTAGGATTATGGTTAGGGGTACATATAGGGGTTAGTGTTAGTGTTAGTGTTAGGGTTAGGGTTTGGATTAGGTTTAGGTTAGTGATAGGGATAGGGTTAGTGTTAGGGTTAGGGTTAAGTTTAGGGTTCAGTTTAGAGTTAGTTTTAGGGATAGGGTTAGGTTTAGATTTAGGGTTCAGTTCAGGTTAGTGTTAGGGTTAGGGATAGGGATACAGTTAGGGTTTGGGTTAGGGTTAGGGTTAGTGTTAGATTTAGCATTAGGGTTAGGGTTAGGGTTAAGGTTAGAATGATTGTTAGGGATAGGAATATGTTTAGTGTTGTTTACCATTGGAGTTAAGGCTAATCTTCGAGATAGGGTTTTGGTTAGTATTAGGGACAGGAATAGGTTTAGCATAAGGGTTAGGCTTAGTGTTGGTGTTAGGCTTATGCGTAGGGTTTAGGTTTAGGAATAGGAATAGTCTTAGGATTATGGTTAGGTTTAGTATTAGTGATAAGTTTAGGGATCCGGATATGGTTAGGATTAGGGTTAGGGTTAGGCTTAGTGTTAGGGATAGGGTTTGGGTTAGGGTTAGGTTTAAGTTTAGGGTTAGCATTTTAAAGTTATGTTTAGCATTTGGGTTAGGTTTAGGTTTAGGGATAATGATAGGTTTAGAGTTAATGTTAGGGTTAGGTTAAGGGAGAGGGAGATCTTTAGGGTTTGTGTAAGGTATAGGTTTAGGTTTAGGGTTAGGGTTAGGCATAGGGATAGTATTAGTTTATGGTTAGCATTATGGTTAGAGTTATGGTTAGGGTTATGTGTAGGGCTTAGTGTTAGTGATAAGGTTAGTGATAGGGTTATGGTTTGGATTAGGTTTAGGTTTAGTGATAGTGATAGGGTTAGTTTTAGGGTTAGTGTTATGGTTGTGGTTAGGGATATAAATAGTGTTAGGGTTAGGGTTAAGTTTAGGATTAATGTTAGGGATAGGGTTAGGGTTAGGGTTAGGGATAGGGTGAGGGTTATGGTTAGGGTTAGGGTTAGGGAAAGTATTTGAGTTAGGGTGAGGGTAAGGGATAGTGTTAGGTTTGTGGTTAAGTTTAGTGTAAGTCTTAGAATTAATGTTAGGCTTAGGCTTAATGTTAGGGTTAAGGTTAGGGTTAGGGTTAGAGTTAAACTTAGGTTTAGGGTTGGTGTTAGGTTTACTTTTTTTTTTTTTTTAAAGATTTATTTATTTTATTACATATCTCCCCTTCCCCCCGCTGCGGCGACGCGCCGAGAGTGGTCACTGCGCAGGCGCGGCTTTCCCCGCTTGTGGGCGGTCTCTGCGTCCGTTCACGGCCTGCACTTGATTCAGTTCGCGGGTGGCTGGCTGCGCTCCATCCGCGGGCGACCTGCCCTGCCCGTGGCGGCTCTTGCCCTGTCCGTGGCAGCTTCTTGCCCTGCCCACGGTGGCTCCGGCCTGCCCATGGCAGCTTGCCATTCTCAAGGCGGTCTGCCCGCTAGGAGAGGTCCCCGGGAATCGAACCCAGGGCCTCCCATGTGGTATGCCGGTGCCCTATCCACTGGGCTATCGAGCCGGCCCCTAGGTTTACTTTTATAGTTAGGATTATGGATAAGAGTAAGGTTAGTGTTAGTGTTTCATTTAGGGTTAGCATTGGGCTTAAGGTCATTAGGGTTAGGATAAATGATAGGGCTTGTCTTTGTTTTAGGTTTAGGGTTAGGGATAGGGTATGTTTAGGTTTGGGTTTTTGGTTAGGGTAAGGGTTAGGTTTAGATTTAGGTTTAGGGTTAAGTTTAGATTTAGGGATAGGGTGAAGGTTAAGGTTAGTGTTAAGGTTATGGGTTACAGTTAGCTTTAAGGTATATTTAGGGTTATGCTTTGGGTTAGGATTATGGATAGTGATAGTATTAGGGTTAGGGTTAGGGTTAGCTTTATGTTTAGGTGTTAGTATTAGTGTTAGGGTTAAGGTTTGGTTTAGGGTTTGGATTAGGTTTAGGTTTAGTGATAGTGATAGGACCAGTGTTAGGTTTAGTGTTATGGTTAAGGGTAGGGTGAAGGTTAGGTTTAGGATTAAGTTTAGGGTTAGGTTTAAGTTTAGTGTTATGGATAGGTTTAGGGTTAGGTTTAGGTTTGGGTTAGGGTTAGAGTTAGGGATAGGGATAGGCAAGGGTTTAAGGTTAGGATTAGAGTTAGGTTTAGGTTTAGGGATAGGTTTAGGGTTAAGGTTAGGGTTAGAGTTACAGATAACATTAGGATTAGAGTTAGGGTAAGGGTTAGTTTAGTGTTAGGATTAAGTTTAGGGTTAGGTTTAGGTTTAGGGTTAAGTTTATATTTAGGGTTAGGATTAGGGATAGGAATATTGTTAGGTTTAGGGTTAGGGTTAGGGATAGGGGTAGATTTAGGTTTAGCATTAGGGTTTGGGGTAAGGTTATAAATAGTTTTAGGGAAAGGGTTAGGGTTAGTTTTAGGGTTATGATTAGGATTAGGGATAGGAAAAGGGATAGGTTTAGGGTTAGGTTCAGGTTAGGGTTCAGGTCAGATTTAGTGTTTGGGTTAGAGTTATGGTTAGGGTGAGGGTTAGGGTTAAGAATAGGGATATGGATAGTTTTAGATTTTGCATTAAGGTTCAGGTTAGGGCTATGGTTAGGGTAGGGAATAGGGTTAGTGATAGGGATTTTTAAAGGTTAGCTTTAGTGTTAGTGTTTGGGTTATGTTTAGCATTAGGGTTAGGGTTCAGTGTAGAGTTAATGTTACAGTTAAGGTTAGTTTTAGGTTTAGGCTTAGGTTAGGGAGTGGTATAGGGTAAGTGTTATGGTTAAAGTTAGGGCTTGGATTAGTGTTAGGTTTAGGGTAAGGGTTAGGGTAGGGTTAGGGTTATGTTAGGGTTTGGGATTTGGTTTGGGTTAGGGTATGTTTTAAGAATAGGGATAGTGTTAGAATGAGGATTAGGGTTAGGCTTAGTTTTATGTTTAGAGTTAACATTAGCATTAAGTTTAGGGAATGTGATAGGGTTAGGGTTAGGTTTAGGAATTGGGTTCACATTAGCATTGGGATTTGGTTAGGTTTAGTGTTAGGTTTAGATTTAGGGATAGTGAAAGGGTTAGGTTTCGGGTTGGGTTCGTGTTAGGGTTAGTGTTAGGGTTAGGGATAGGAATAGTGTTAGGGTTAGTGTTTGGGTTAGGGTTAGGGTTAGATTTAATGTTAAGGTTATGGTTAGGTTTAGGTTCAGGGATAGGTTGAGGTTTAGGGTTAGGGTTAGAGTTAAGGACAGATTAGGGTTTTGGGTTAGGGTAAGTGTTAGGGTTAACATTACGGTTAGGGTTAGTGTAAGGTTTAGGATTAGTGTTCAGGTTAGGTTTAAGCTTAGGTTTACGTTAGGTTTAGGCTTAGGTTTAAGTTTAGGGCTAGAGATAGGATTAGGGTTAGGGTTATGTTTAGGGTTAGGATTAGGGATAGGGATATTTTAGATTTAGTGTTATGGTTAGGGATAGGTTATAATTGGGTTTAGGGATAGGGTTAGTGTTGTGGTTAGTGTTAGGGTTATGATTAGGATTAAGGATAGGGATGGGGATATGTTTAGGGTTAGGTTAGATTTAGGGTTTAGGTTAGAGTTTGGATTAGGTTTAGGGTAGGGTTAGTGTTGGGATTGCAGTTAGGTTTAGCATAAGTTTTAGGATTAGTGTAAGGGTTAGTGTTTGAGATAGGAATAGGGTTTGTATTATGTTTAGGATTAGTTTTACATTTAGGGATAGGCTGAGGGTTACAGATACAGTTAAGGTTAGGGTTAGCATTAGGGCTAGAGTTATGGTTAGCTTTGGTGTTAGGGTTAGGATTAGGGTTAGGTTTAGTGATAGGAATATGTTTAGCTTTAAGCTTACCATTAGAGTTAGGGTTAACCATAGGGATAGGGTTATGGTTAGTATTAATGACAGGAATAGGTTTAGTATAAGGATTAGGGTTAGGGTTAGTGTTAGGCTCAGGTTTAGGGGTTAGGGTTAGCGGTAGGGATAGTGTTAGGATTATTGTTAGGTTTAGTGTTAGTGATAAGTTTAGGGATCCAGATAGAATTAAGATTAGGGTTAGGGTTAGGCATAAGGATAGTGTTAGGGTTATGGTTAGCATTAGGGTTAGGGTTATGGTTAGGGTTACATTTAGGGGTTAGTGTTAGGGTCAGGGTTAGCCTTAGGGTTAGGGTTAGGGTTTGGATTAGGTTTAGGTTTAGGTTTAGTGTTAGTGATAAGGTTAGTCTTAGAGTTAGTGTTATGGTCACGGTTAGGGTTAAGGTTAGGGATATGTATAGTGTTAGGGTTAGGTTTAGGGTTAGCGCTAGGGATAGGGTTGGTTTTATGTTTTGGTTTCAGTTTGGGTTAGGGTAGGTGTAGTAGTCAGCCACAGGGGTGCCTTTTGAAATATACCAACAATTGATGGGTCTTTATAAAGGGTATTTATTTAGGGTAGAAGCTTACAGTTACCAGGCCACAAAGCATAAATTTCTTCTCATACCAAGTCCACGTGTTGGAGCAAGACAGCTGCCAAAGTCTGCAAGGGCTAAGGCCTTTGGGTTCCTCTCCTGCTGGGGCTGTGTTTCCCTCCAGCCTTAGCTTCTGCTTCCTCCACAAGTTCAGCTGTAGACCATGAAGCTCTCTATGCTTTTGCATCTCTCCACAAGGCCAGCTGTAGACTATCGGGTGAACAGCTCACTCCAACATCAGAACTGCTTCTCAAATCTGCTTCTCCCAAATCTCTGCAACTCAAATCTGCTGCCTAGCCTTTATACTTGAGACCACACCCACCGAGAGGCACGGTCCAATGCCCTACTGATGTGCCCTTATCATAAACTAATCATGCCCAGATGAACAGATCAGTTTATAAGCATGATCCAATTTGTCTTTGGAATTCATAACTACATAAAACTGTCAAACCATTACAGTAGGGTTCAGGATAGGGTTAAGTTTAGGGTTAGCATTTAACGTTAGGTTTAGCTTTAGAGTTAAGTTTAGGTTTAGGGATAGCGATAGGGTTGGGGTTAGTGTTAGATGTAGCTTAAGGGATAAGGATAGCATTAGGGTTAGTGTAAGTGATAGAGTTAGGTTTAGGGATAGGTATAGGTTTAGGTGTAGGGTTAGTGTTAGGAATAAGGATAGTGTTAGGTTTAGGGTTAACATTCGGGTTAGGGTTATGTTTAGGGGTTAGTGTTAGTGTTAGGGTTAGGGTTAGGGTTAGTTTTAGGGTTAGGGATAGTGATAGGGTTAGTTTTAGGGCTAGGCATAGGTTTTGGAATAGTGTTAGAGTTAGCCTTAGGATTAGGATTAGGTTTAAGGTTAGGTTTAGATTTATGGATAGTGAAAGGGAAATGTTTGAGTTAGGGTGTGGGTTAGGGTTATGGTTAGGTTTAGGGAAAGGGTTAGGTTTAGGGTTGAGGTTAGTGATAGGGATAACTTTAAGGTTAGGTTTATGATTATGTTTAAGTTTAGGGATAGGGTGAGGGTTATAGACATGGTTATGGTTAGGGATAGTGTTAGGGTTAGGGTTAGGTTTTGGGTTGTGTTTAGGATTGGGGATACAGATTGTGACAGGGTTAGGTAGGATTAGTGATAGGGAAAGGATTATGGTTAGGGTTATTGTTAGGTTTAAAAAAGGGTGAGAGTTAAGGTTAGGGCTATGGATAGGGATAGAGTTAGTGTTAGAGGTAGTGTTAGGGTTAGGGTTATGATTAGGTTTAGAGAGGTTTAGTGTTAGTGTTAGTGTTAGTGTTAGTGTTAGTGTTAGTGTTAGTGTTAGTGTTAGGGTTAGGGTTAGGGTTAGGGTTAGGGTAAGGGTTATGGAAAGGGATAGGTTTATGGTTAGTTTAGGTTTAGGGTTCTGGTTAGCTCAGGGTTATGGTTGGGGTAAGGGATAGGAATAGGTATAAGGTTAAGTTTAACTTTATGGTTCAGGTTAATGCTGGGTTAGGGATATGGTTAGGATTAGGGACAGGTGTAGGGTTAGTGTTAGTCTTAGGGTAGGTTTAGGGTTAGCATTAGGTTTAGGCTTAGGGGTTAATATTAGTGTTAGTGTTAGGGTAAGAGTTGGGGTTTGGATTAGGCTTAGGTTTAGTGATAGATGTTTAGTGTTAGGGTTAGTCTTATGGTTAGGATTAGGGGTATCAATATGTTCGGATTAGGGTTAGGGATAGGGATAGGGTTAGGGTTAGGATAAGGGATCAGGGTAGGCTTAGGGTTAGGGTTAAGATTAGGGTGAGATTTAGGATTTAGGGGTTAGAGTTAGGTTTAGGTCTAGGTTTAGTGATAGGGTGTGGGTTATGGTTAGAGTTAATGTTAGGGATAGCATTTGGGTTAGGGTTAGGTTAAGAGAGATCTAGGGTTGTGTTTAGGTTTGGTGTAAATGTTAGGATTAGAGTTAGGATTAGGTTTAGGGTTAGGTTTAGGTTTATATTTAAGATTAAGGATAGGAATAGGGTTAGTGTTAGTGTTAACATTATGTTTAGCATTATGGTTAAGGTAAGGTTTAGGGTTAGGTTTGGGTTTAGGGATAGGGATAGGGTTAGGTTTAGGGTTAGGGTTAGGCCTAGGCTTATGGTTAGGTTAGGTTTAGGGTTAGGTTTAGGGTTAGGCTTAGGTTTAGAATTATGGTTAGGATTAGGGACAGGAATATGGTTAGTGTTAGGGTTAGGATTAGGGTTACATTTAGCATTAGTTTTAAGGGAAGGGTTAATCTAGTATTAAGGATAGAAACAGGGTTTGTGCTATGGTTACCATTAGTTATAGGGATAGGTTTAGGGTTAGGGTTGGGGTCAGGGTTAGGTTTAGAGTTTGGGTTAGAGTTAGGGTTACAGATACATTTAGATTTAGGGATAGTGATAGGTTTAGGGTTAGGGCAAGGGATGGGGATAGGGTTAGGGTTAGGGTTAGTGTTAGTGTTAGGGGTTAGGTTTAGGGTTAGGGTTAGGGTTAGGGTACTTAGCATCGGTTTAGATTTAGGGGTAACAATAGGTTTAGGATTACAGCTAAGTTTAGGTTTAGTGTTATGGATAGGAGTAGTGTTAGTGTTAGGTATAGGGTTAGGGTTATGATTAGGGATAGGGAGAATGTTAGTTTTAGGGTTATGTTTAGGGATAGCAATCAAGTTAGGGTTAGGGTTAGGGTTCAGGTTAAGGATTGGTTTAGGTTTAGGGTTAGGATTAGGTTTATTATAGGGATCAGGTGATGTTTTGGGTTAGGTTTAAGGTTAGCATTTGGTTTAGGGTTAGGTTTAGGATTAGCGTTAGGGTTAGTGTAATTGTTAAAGTAAGATTTAGGGTTAATGTTACATTTAGGATTATGATTTGGATTAGGGATAGGAATAGGTTTAGTGTTAGGGTTAGGTTTAGGTTTAGCATTAGGGTTAGGGTAAGGGTTAAGGTTAGTATTGAGGATAAGGCTTGGATTTGTGTTAGTATTAGGGTTAGGGGTAGGGGTAGGGTTAGGGTTATGGTTAGAGTTCATTTTATGTTTAAGGTTAGGTTTAAGTTTAGATTTACAGATAATGATAAGGTTAGGCTTAGGGTTAGTGTTAGGGTTAGGGTTAGGTTTAGGAATAGGTATAGCGTTAGGGTTAGGGTTAGGGGTAGGGGTAAGATTAGGGATAGTGATAATTTTAGTATTAGGGTTAGGGGTAGTGTTAGGGATAGATTTAGGGTTAGGGTTATGATTAGGTTTAGGTTTAGGGGTAGTGTAAGTTTAGGAATAGGGATAGTGTTAGGTTTAGATTTACTGTTTGGGACATGGTGATTATTAGGTTTAGGTTTAGGTTTAGGGTTAGGGTTAGTTATGATTAATGCAGGGTTAGGGTTAGGGTTAATGTTAATGTTAGGGAAAAGGGTAGGGTTAGGTTTAGGGTTAGTGTTAGGGTCAGGGATAGAGATAGGGTTAGGTTTAGTGTTATGATTAGGGTTTGATTTTGCACTAATGATAGGGTTAGGTTTATGTTTGGGGATAGAGTGAGATTTAGGGTTAAGTTTAGGATTAGGGATATCCTTAGGTTTAGGGTAAGGGTTAGGGATAAGGGTTACATTTAGGGAAATGGGGAGGTTAGGGTAAGAGTTAGGGTTAGTTTTAATGTTAGGATTAGGTTCAGGTTTAGGTTTATGGTTAGGGTTAGGGATAGATACAGGTATAGACTTATGGTTATTGTTATGCTTACTGTTAGTGTTATCGATAAGGTTAGGTTTAGGATTAGGGTTAGTGTTAGGGTTTTGGTCAAGGTTAGGTTTAGTGTTAAGGTTAGACACACTGATAGGGTTAGGGTTAGGGTTAGGATTAGGATTAGCATTAATGTTAGTGTTAATGATACGGTTTGGTTTAACTTTAGTTTTAGTGTTCTGGTTAGGGTTAGAGATAGATATATCTTTAGTGTTAGAGTTAGAGTTAGGTTTAGGGTTAGGGTTAGAGTTATAGTTAAGGTAAAGTTTAAGCTTAGTATTAAGGATAGGAATTGGGTTTGTGTTAGTTTTAGCATTAGGGGTAGGGATAGGTTTAGGGTTAGGGGAAGCATTAGTTTTATGGCTAGTGTTAGGGTTAGGTTTATATTTAGGGATAGTGATATGGTTAGGGTTAGGGTTAGGTTTCAAGGTAGGGATAGAGTTATGGTTAAGATTATGTTTAGGGATTGGGATAGGGTTAGGGTACTTGTTACATTCAGTGTTAGGTTTATGATGAGAGTTATGGATAAGTTTAGGGATAGGGATATGCTTAGGGTTAGTTTTAGGTTTAGGTATAGGGTTTGGGTTAGGATTAGGATTGGAGTTATGGTTAGGTTTGGATTAGGTATAGCATAAGGGTTAGGGTTCACAGTAGGGATAGGGTTAGAGATCAGGTTAGAGATAGTGTTAAGTTTAGGGTTATGATTAGGTTTAGGGATAGGTTTAGGTTTAGGGTTAAGTTTGGGGCTAGGGTTGGGGTTTGGGATATGGATAGTGTTAGGGAATGGTTAGGGTTAGGGTTCAGGTTAGGGTCAATGTAAGGGTTAGAATTAATCTTAGGGATAAGGTTATGCTTAGGATTTAGGACAGGACTAGGATTAGTGTGAGGTTTAGGGATAGGTTTAGGCTTAGCATTAGGGATAGGGTTAGGCTTAGGGTTAGAGTTAGTGTTAGGGGTTAGTGTTAGGGTTACAGTTAGGTTTAGGGTTAGGTTAAAAATTAGGGTTAGGGTTAGGGTTAAGATTAGTGATAATAATAAGGTTAGCCTCAGGGTTAAGGTTAGGGTTAGGGTTAGGGTTAGGGATATGTCTAGGGTTAGGGTTAGGTTTAGCAATAATTTAAGGTTAGGGTTAGGGTTATGTTTACATTTAGGGACAGCGACAGGTATAGGGTTAAGGTTATGGTTAGGTATGTGATTAGGGTTAGGGTTAGGGTTAGCATTAGGTTAAAGTTAGCATTAGGGTTAGGGTTAGGTTTAGGGTTAGGGATAGGGGAAATGTTAGGTTGAATGTTAGGGTTAGGGCTAGTGTTAGGGATTTGGATAGCATTACTGTTAGGGTTAGGCTTAGGTTTAGGTTTAGGCATAGCTATAGGTTTCAGTTTAGTGTTGGGGTTAGGTTTAGTGTTAAGGTTAAGGTAATGTTTAGGGATAGGATTAAGAATAATAATTGGGTTAGGGTTTGAGTTAGGGGTAGTGTTCTGATTAGGGATAGGGATAGTGTTAGGGTTAGGGTTAGGGTTAGGGTTAGGGTTAGGGTTAGGGATAGGGATATCATTCAGCTTTGGGTTAGGGTTAGGTTTAGGTTTAGTGGTAGGGATAGATTTAGGTTTAGGGTTCAGTTTAGGTTTTTGGGATAGGGAGAGTGTGAGTGTTAGGGTTAGGGATAGGATTAGGGTTAGGTTTAGCATTAGGGTTAGGGTTAGGGTTATGATTAGGGATAGTAATAATGGTAGGGTTAGATTTAGGCTTAGGGTTTGGTTTAGGTTTTTGGGATAGGGATAGTGTTAGTGTTAGGTTTAGGAACAGGGTTAGTGTTAGGCTTAGCGTTAGGGCTAGGTTAGGGTTAGGGCTACAATTACAGATGGGATAGTTAAGTTTACCATTAGAATTAGGGATAACCTTAGGGATAGGGTTATGGATAGGATTAGGGACAGGAACATGATTAGCATAATGGTTAGGGTTAGGGATAGGGTAAGGTTTAAGGTTAGGATTAAGTTAGGGTTAACATTTTTGGGTTAGGTTTAGCATTAGCACTAAGTTTAGGTTTAGGGATAGCAATAGTGTTAGGGTAAGTGTTAGTGTTAGTTTAAGCTATAAGGTTGGGGTTAAGTTAAGGTTTAGGGTTAGGATTAGGGATAGGTATAGGTTTAGGTTTAGGTTTAGGGTTAAGTTTCATCATAGGGATTGTGTTAGAGTTAGGGTTAAGGTTAGCATTAGGGTTAGGGTTAGGGTTATGTTTAGGGTTAGGAATTGGTTTTGGGATAGGGATAAATGTAGGGTTAGGGTTAGGTGTAGTGTTGGGTTTAGTGATAGGGACAGGGTTAGGGTTAGGTTTAGGGTTAAGGTTAGTGTTAGGGTTATGGTTAAGGTTAGCGTTAGGGTTAGGGTTAGGGTTAGGGTTATGTTCAGTGTTAAGTTCAGGAATACTGATAGCTTTAGGGTTAGGTTTAGGGTTAGGAATAGTGTTAAATTTAGGGTAAATATTACAGTTTGGGTTATCAATAGGTTTAGGATTATGGTTGGGATTAAGGATAGGAATATGTATAGTGTTAGGGTTAGGTTTTGGGTTAGGATTAGCATTATTGTTAAGGTAATTGTTAAGCTTAGTATTAAGGATAGTAATTGGGTTTCTGTTAGGGTTAATGTTAAGGATATGGATAGGTTTAAAGTTAGGGTTAGGCTTACGGATAGGTTTAGGTTTAGGGATAGTGATAGGTTTAGGGTTAGCGTGAGGGATAGGGTTAAGCTTAGGAATAGGGTTAGCATTAGGGTTAGGGTTAGGGATAGGAATATGGTTGGGGTTAGGGATAGGAATATGTTTAGTGTTAAGGCTAGGGTTAGCATTATTGTTAAGGTAAGTGTTAAGCTTAGTATCAAGGATAGTAATTGGGTTTGTGTTAGGGTCAGTGTTAGGGTATAAGGATAGTTTTAGGTTTAGGGTTAGGGTTACAGTTAGGTTTATGGATAGGTTTTGATTTAGGGATAGCTGTAGGGTTAGGGTTAGGGTTAGAAATAGGGTTAGGTTTAGGGATAGGGTTAGCATTAGGTTTATGGTTAGGGTTAGGGTTAGGTTTAGATTTAGGGATAGTGATATGGTTAGGGTCAGGGTTAGGTGTCAGGGTAGGATTAGAATTATGGTTAAGTTTAGCATTATGGATTGGGATAGGGTTAGGGTTCTCATTAGGTTCAGGGTTAGGGTTATGATGAAGGTTAGTGTTAGATGTAAGGATAGGGATATGGTTAGGATTAGGGTTAGATTCAGGTATAGGGTTAAGTTTAGGATTAGTTTTGGGGTTAGGGTAAGGTTTAGGGGTAGGTATAGCATGAGGGTTAGGTTTAAAGGTAGGGATAGGGTTATAGATAGTGTTAGGGTTAAGATTATGATTACGTTTAGGGGTATGGTTAGGTTTTGGCTTGGGGTTAGGGCTAGGTTTAGGGTGTGGGATAGGGATAGGGTTAGGGTTAGGTTAGGGTTAGAGTTCAGTTTACCATAGGGTTAGTGTTAGGGATAGGAATAAGAATAATTTTAGGGTTAGAGTCAGTGTAAGGGTTTAAGTTAACATTATGGATAGGGTTATGCTTAGGATTAAGGACAGGACTAGGATTAGTGTTAGGGTTAGTGATAGGTTTAGGGTTAGCTTTAGGGTTAGTGTAAGGTTTAGGGTTAGGCTTAGAGAGGTACAGGTTTAGGTTTAGGTTTAAGCTTAGGCATAGGGATAGTGTTAGAGTTAAGGTTAGGGTTAGTATAGGGTTAGGAATATGGTTATGGTTATGGTTAGGAATAGGGAAAGGGATAGGGATAGGGATAGGGATAGGGATAGGAATAAGGATATTTTAGGGTTGTGGTTAGGTGTAGTGTTGGGTTTAATGTTAGGGATCATGTTATGATTAGGGATAGGGTTACAGCTATGGTGACGGATAGGTTTAGATTTAGGGATAGTGAAATGGTTAGGGTTAGGGTTAGGGTTAAGGGATTGGGATAGGTTTAGGTTTCTCATTAGGTTCATGGTTAGCGTTATGATTAGTGTTAGGGTTAGGGATAGGAATGTGGTTAAGGTTAGGGTTAGTTTTAGTTATAGGTTTAGGGTTAGGTTTAGGGTTGGGGTTAGGGTTATGTTTAGGGGTAGGTATAGCATGAGGGTTAGGGTTAAGGGTAGGGATAGGGAAAGAGATAGGGTCAGAGATATTTTTAGGGTTAGGGTTATGATTAGATTTAAGGATAGGGTTAGGGTAAGTGTTAAGGTAAGGTTTTGGGTTAGGGTAAGATTAAGGCTATGTTTTGGTTTACCATTAGTGTTAGGTTTAAGTTAGGAATAGGAATAGCTTTATAGTTAAGGCCTATGTAAGGGTTAGAGTTAACTTTAGGGATAGGGGTATGGTTAGGATTAGGGACAGGTCTAGGTTTGCTCTTGGGGGTTAGGGTTATGGTTACAGTTAGGATGAGTTTTAGGTTTATTGTTAGGTTAAAAATTAGGGTTAGGGTTAGGGTTTGGATTAGTGATAAAAATAAGGTTAGAGTTAGGGTTAGGGTTAGGCATAGGGTTATGTCTAGTGTTTGGGTTAGGGTTAGCAAAAGGGTTACATTTAGGTTTAGGGTTATGTTTAGGTTTAGGTATAGTGACCAGTATATGGTTATGGTTATGGTTAGGTATATGTTTAGGGTTAGGGTTAGGGTTAGAATTAGAGTTAAGGTTAGCATTGGGGTTAGGTTTAGGGTTAAGGTTAGGGTTAGTATTAAGGAGAGGGATAGGGTTAGGCTTAGGTTTAGGGTTAGGGATAGGGAAAATGTTAACATTAGTGTTAGGTTTAGGGTTAAGGTTAGTGTTAGGGATATGGATAACATTATTGTTAGCCTTAGGTTTAGGTTTAGAGGTAACGATAGGGTTAGAGTTAGAATTAGGCTCAGGGTTATGTTTAGGTTTTTGGGATTGGAATAGGTTTAGTGTTAGGTTTAGGGATATACATAGGGTTAAGGTTAGTGTTAGGGTTATGTTAGTGTTAGGGTTGGTTTATATTTAGTGATAGTGATAGGGTTAGGATTAGGGTTAGTGTTAGGGTTAGGGTTAGTGTTAGGGATAGGAATACCATTAGGATTAGGGTTAGAATTTTGGTTATGATTAGGAATAGGGATATTGTTAGGGTTAGGGTTAGCTTTAAGGATAAGGATAGAGTTAGAGTTAGGGTTAGGGATAGGAATAAGTTTAGGCTTAGGTTTAGGATTAGGTTTAATTTTAGGGACAGGTGATGTTTAAGGTTAAGGTTAGGGTTAGCATTAGCATTAGGGTTAGGTTTAGGGTTATGGTTAGGGCTAGAGTTGGTGTTAAGTATAGGGATAGGGATAGGATTAGGATGAGGTTAGGGTTAGGGTCCTGGTTACCATTAGGTTTAGGTTTAGGAATAGGAATAAGTTTAGGGTTAGGGTCAATGTAAGGGTTAGAGTTAATGTTAAGGATTGGATATGCTTAGGATTAAGGATAGGACTAGGTATAGTGTTAGGTTTACGGATAGGTTTGGGGTTAGTATTAGAGTTAGGGTTATATTTAGGGTTAGGGTTAGTGTTAGGGGTTAGGGTTAGGATTAAGTTTATTGTTAGGTAAAATATTAGGGATAGGGTTATGCATAGGATTATTGATAAGAATAAGGTTAGGGTTAGGTTTAGGGATAAGGATATGTCTAAGGTTAGGGTTAGGGTTAGGTTTAGTGAATGTTTTAGGGTTAGGGTTAGGGTTATCTTTAGATTTAGGGATAGATAGAGACAGGGATAGGGTTAGGGTTATGGTTAGTACTATGGTTAGGGTTAGGGTTAGCATTAGGTTTATGGTTAGCATTAGGGTTAGTGTTAGGTTTAGGTTTAGGGTTAGTGTTAAGGAGAGGTATAGGGTTAGGTTTAGTATTCGGGTTAAGGATAGGGAAAAGGTTAGGGTTAGGTTTAGGGTTAGGGTTAGGTATTTAGATAGTGTTACTGTTAGGGTTAAGTTTATGTTTAATGGTAGTGATAGTGTTAGGTTTACTGTTAGGGTAAGGTTTAGCATTAGGGTTAGTGCAATGATTAGGGAAAGGATCAAGAATAGGGATTGGATTTGGGTTGGGTTAGTGTTAGGATTAGGTTTAGTGTTAGGGTTAAGTTTAGGGATAGGAATAGGGTTAGGTTTAGGGTTAGGTTTGGGGTTAGGATTAGGGATAGGGATAGGTTTAGGTTTAGGGTTAAGGTTAGGCATAAGGTAGTGTTAGAGTTAGGGTTAAGGTTAACAATAGGGTTAGGGTTAGGGTTAGGGTTAGGGTTAGGGTTAGGGTTAGGGTTAGGGTTAGGGTTAGGGATAGGGCTAGGGATAGGGTTAGGTTTAGGGTTAGGGATAAGTGTAGTGTTGGGTTTAGTGTTAGGGAAATGTTAGAGTTAGTGTTAGGGTTAGGGATAGGATAGTGTTAGTGTTAAGATTAGGTGTACTGTTGGGTTTAGGGTTAGAGATAGGGTTACTGTTTGGTTTATGATTAGGTTTCAGTTGAGGATGGGGTTTGGGTTAGTGTTAGGTTTAGGGTTCGTATTAGCCTTAGCTTTACTGTTAGGGTTAGTATTAGTTCTTGGGTTAAGGATAGTGTTAGGTTTAGGTTTAGCATTAGTTATAGGGTTAAGGTTAGCATTATGTTTTGCATTAGGGTTAGTTTTAGGGTTATGTTTAAGTGCATGGTTAGGGTTAGACCTAGGCTTATTGTTAGGTTAGGGTTAGGGTTAGGTTTAGGGTTAGGGTTAGTGTTAGGGTTATGTTTAAAGCTAGCATTAGGGTTAGATTTGGTGTTATTGTTAAGGTATGGGTTGAGCTTAGTATTAAGGATAGGAATTGGTTTTGTGTTAGGGTTAGCGTTAGGGATAGAGATAGGCTTAGTGTTAGGGTTAGGGATAGGGATAGAGTTAGGGTTAGCATTAGGTTTAGGGATAAGGTTATGATTGGGTTAAGGGGTAGTGTTAGGGTTAGTGTTAGTATTAGGATTAGGGTTAGGGTTAGGGTTAGGGTTAGGTGAGTGTTTGGGTTCAGGTTAGCGTTAGGATAGTGTTAGGGTTAGGGATAGGAATAGGTTTAGTGTTAAGGTTACCATTAGAGTTAGGGATATCCTTAGGGATAGGGTTATGGTTAGGATTAGGGACTGGAATAGGGTTAGCATAAGGGTTAGGATTAGGGTTAGGGTTAGATTTAGAGTTAGGAATAGGGATAGATTTGGGGTTATGATTAGGTTTAGTAATAGTGATAGGGTTAGGTATATGGATAGGCTTAGGATTAGGGTTTTGGTTAGTGATAGGTATAGGTTTAGGGTTAGAGTTAAGGTTACGGTTAGCATTTTAGTGTTATGTTTAGCATTAGGGTTAGGTTTAGTTTTAGAAATAGCGATAGTGTTAGGGTTAGGGTAACATTTGGGGTTAGGATTAGGGATAGGTATAGTTTTAGGTTTAGGGCTAATCTTAGGCAAGGTGATAGTGTTAGACTTACGGTTAGGGTTAGCATTACAGTTAGGTTTAGGGTTATGGCTATGGTTAAGAATGGGGATAAGGGTAGGGATAGGTTTATGGCTAGATTTAGGAGTAGTGTTGGGTTTAGTACAAGGGATAGAGTTAAATTCTGTTTAGGGTTAGGTTTAAGTTGGGGTTTGGGTTTGGGTTAGTGTTAGGGTTAGAGTTAGTGTTTGCCTTATGGTTAGGGTTAGGTTTAGAGTTAGCATTAGTGCTTGGGTTAGGGATAGCATTTGAATAGGTTTAGCATTAGGTATAGGGTTAGTGTTAGCATTATGTTTTGCATTAGGGTTAGTTTTAGGGTTACATTTCAGTACTTGGTTAGGGTTAGGCCTAGGCTTATGGTTAGGTTAGGGTTAGGGTTAGGTTTAGGGATAGGGTTAGTGTTAGGGTTTTGGTTAAATTAGCATTATGGTTAGTGTTAGGGTTAGGTATGGGTTTAGTGTTAAGGTTAGAGATTCTGATAGGGTTAGGGTTAGGGTTAGGGTTATGGTAAGGATTAGTGCTAACATTTGGGTTAGCTTTAGGGTTTGGCTTAACATTAGGTTGAGGATTATAATTAAGATTAAGGATAGGAATATGGTTAGTGTTAGGATTATAGTTAGGGTTAGTGTTATTTTTAAGGTAAGGTTTAAACTTAATATTAAGGATAGGAATTGGGTTTGTTAGGGTTAGCATTATGGATAGGGGTAGGTATATGCTTAGGGTTAGGGTTACGGATAGCTATAGATTTAGGGATAGTGATAGGGTTAGGGTTAGGGTTAGGGTTAGGGTTAGGGTTGCAGTTAGGGTTCGGGTTACGGTTAGGGATTGGGATAGAGTTAGGGTTCTCATTAGGTTCAGGGTTAGGGTTATGATGAGAGTTAGGTTTAGTGTTAGGGATAGAGATATGGTTAGGTTTACTGTTAGTTTTAGGTATATGGTTACAGTTAGGGTTAGGCTTGGGGTTAGGGTTAGGTTTAGGGGCAGGTATAACATGAGGGTTAGGGTTAAGATGAGGGATAGGGATAGATTAAGGGTAAGAGATAGTGGTAGGTTTAGGGTTATGATTAGGTTTAGGGATAGGGTTAGGTTTAGTGTTAGGGTTAGGTTCAGATTTAGGGTTTGGGATAGGGATAGGGTTAGGGTCAGGTTAGGGTTAGGGTTCAGTTTACCCTTAGGGTTAAGGTTAGGGTTAGGAATAGGAATAGGTTTAGGGTTAAGATCAATGTATTGGTTAGAGTTAACGCTAGGGATAGGGTTACGCTAAGGATTAGGGACAGGACTAGGGTTAGCATTAGGGTTTCATCTTAGGGTTATGGTTAGTTTTAAGGTTAGGTTTATTTTTAGGTAAAAATTAGGGTTAGGATTATGGTTAGGCTTAGTGATAAGAATAAGGTTAGTGTTAGGTTTAGGGATATTGATATTCCTAGGGTTAGGGTTAGGGTTAGCAAAAGTTTTAGTGTTAGTGTTAGGGTAATGTTTACTTTTAGGGATAGTGAGAGGAATATGGTTAGGGCTGTGGTTAGGTATATGGCTAGGGTAAGGTTTAGGTTTAGCATTAGGGTTAAGGTTAGCATTACAGTTAAGATTATGTTTAAGGTTAGGTTTAGTGTTAAGGAGAGGGATAGGGTTAGGGTTAGGTTTTGGGTTAGTGATAGGGAAAGGGTTAGCTTTAGTGTTTGGATTAGGTTTAGGGTTAGTGTTAAGGATATGGTTAGCGTAACTGTTAGGGTTAGTTTTAGGGTTAGGTTTAGGGGTAGTGATAGGGTTAGGTTTAGTGTTATGGTTAGGTTCAGTGTTAGGGTTAGGGTAATGTGTAGGGATAGGATTAAGAATAGGAATTGGGTTTGGGTTAGCATTAGGGTTAGGGTTAGGGTTAGGGTTAGGGTTAGGATTAGGGATAAGGATGGTGTTAGGGTTAGGTTCAGGGTTTAGGATAGGGATACAATTAGGGTTAGGGTTATGTTTAGGTTTAGGGTTAGGGTTTCAGTTAGAGTTAGGCTTAGGTTTACATTTAGGTTTTTGGGATAAGGATAGGTTTAGTTTTAGGGTTAGGGATAAGGATAGGGTTAGGGTTAGCATTAAGTTTAGGTTAGGTTCAGGGTTATGATTAGGGATAGGGATAGTGTTAGTGTTAGGGTTAGGTTTAGGGATAAGGATAGAGTTAGGATTAGGTTTAGGTTTAGGTTTAGGGTTAGGGTTAGTGTTAACTTTAGGGTAATGTTAGGGTTTGGGTTAATTTTAGGTTTAGGATTATGATTAGGGTTAGGAATAGGAATATATTTAGTGAGGGTTAGGGCTAGGGTTATGGTTATGGTTAGCATTAGAGTTATTGTCAAGGTAAGGGTTAAGCTTAGTATTAAGGCTAGGAATTGGGTTTGTGTTAGGGCAAGCTTTAGTGATAGGGATAGTTTTAGCGTTAGGGTTAGGGTTAGCTTTAGTGATAGGGATAGCATTAGGTTTAGGGATAGGGATAGAGTTAGGGTTAGGGATAGGGTTATGATTAGTATTAGGGATAGTGTTAGGGTTAGGATTAGGGTTTAGGGATAGCGATAGGGTTAGGGTTAGGTTAGGTTTAGGGTTTGGGTTAGCATTAGGGTAGTATTAGGGTTAGGGATATGAATAGATTTAGGGTTAATGTTACCATTAGAGTTAGGGATAACCTAAGGGACAAGGTTATGTTTAGGATTAGGGACAAGAATAGGGATAACATAAGGGTTAGGGTATATGGTTAGGTGTAGTATTAAGGTTTATGATCCAGGATAGGGATAAGTTTGGGGTTATGGCTAGGTTTAGTGATAACAATAGGGTTAGGGATCCAGATAGGGTTAGGATTAGGTTTAGGGTTAAGGATATTGTTATGTTTAGGGTTAGGATTAAGTTTACATTTAGCATTTAAGTGTTATGTTTGGTTTAGGGTTAGGTTTAGGTTTAGGGATAGTGATAGTGTTATGGTTAGCATTAGGGTTAGTTTAAGGGATAGGGTTAGTTTTAGGGTTATGGTAAGGTTCAGGTTTAGGATTAGGGGTAGGTATAGGTTTAGGTTTAGGGTTGAGGTTTAGGCATAGAGTTAGAGTTAGGGTCAGGGTTAGCTTTAGGGTTATGGTTAGGATTAGGAATAGCTATAGGGATAGTGATATGTTAGGGTTAGGATTAGGGTTAGTGTTGTGTTAGCATTAGTTCTTGGGTTAGGGATAGGGTTTGGTTTAGGGTTAGCATTAGGTATAGGTTTATGTTTAGCATTATGTTTTGTGTAATGTTTAGTTTTAGGGTTATGTTTAAGTGCATGGTTAGTTAGGCCAAGGCTTATGTTTAGGTTTGGGTTAGGTTTAGTATGAGGTTTAGGGTTATTGTTAGTGTATGGTTATGTTATCATTATGGTTATGGTTAGGGTTAGGGTTATGGTTAACATTAGGGTTAATGTTAGGGTTTGGCTTAATGTTAGGTTTAGGATTAGGATTAGGATTAGGATTAGGGATAGGAATATGTTTAATGTTAGTGTTAGGGTTAGGGTTAGATTTAATGTTTTTAAGGTAGGGTTAAGCTTAGTATTAAGGTTAGGATTTGGGTTTGTTTTAGCATTAACATTAGGAATAGGGATAGGTTTAGGAATAGGGTTAGTCTTAGGGATAAGGTTAGGGTTAGGGTTAGGGTTACAGTTAGGGTTATGGATAGGTTTAGATTTAGGGATTGTGATAGGGTTATTATTAGGGTTAGGTTTAGGGTTAAGGTTAGGGTTAGGGATTGGGATAAGTTTAGGGTTTTCATTAGGTTCAGGGTTAGGGTTATGTTGAGGGTTAGGGTTAGGGTTAGGGTTAGGGTTAGGAATAGGGACATGGTTAGGGATAGGGTTAGGTTTAGTTATAGGGTTTGGTTTAGGATTAGATTTGGGGTTAAGGTTAGGTTTAGGGTTAGGTATAGCATGAGGGTTAGGGTTAAGTGTAGAGATAGGGATAGAGATAGGGTTAGAGATAGTGTTAGGGTTACAGTTATGATTAGGTTTAAGGATAGTGTTAGGCTTAGGGTTGGGTTAGTGTCAGGGTTATGATTTGAGAAATGGATAGGGTTAGTGCTAGGTTAGGGTTAGGGTTTGGGTTACCATTAAGGTTAAGGTTAGGGTTGGGAATAGGAATAGTTTTAGATTTAAGGACTAGTAAGGTTTAGAGTTAATATTAGGGATGGGATTATGCTTAGGATCAGGTACAGAACTAGGTTTATTGTTAGGGGATAGGGTTATGGTTACAGATATGGTTAGGTTTACATTTATTGTTAGGTTAAAAATTAGGGTTAGGGTTTTGGTTAGGATTAGTGATAAAAATAAGGTTAGGTTTAGGGTGAGGGTTGCGTTAGGGACATGTCTAGTGTTATGAATAACATTAGCAAAAGAGTTAGTGTTAGGGTTAGGGTTATGTTTTGGTTAGAGTATAGTGGCAGGTATATGTTTATGGTTATGGTTAGGTATATAATTAGGGTTAGGATTAGCATTAGGGTTAAGTTTAGCATTAGGTTTATGGTTAGGTTTAGGGTTAGGTTTAGGGTTACTGTTAAGAAGAGGGATAGGGTTAGTGTTAGGTTTAGGGTTAGGGATAAGGAAGGATTTAAAGTTGGTTTTAGGGTTAGGATTAGGGTTAGTGTTAGGCATATGGCTAGAGTTACTGTTAAGGTTAGGTTTAGGTTTAGGTTTA
Source organism: Chaetophractus vellerosus (assembly GCA_004027955.1). Taxonomy (NCBI): domain Eukaryota; kingdom Metazoa; phylum Chordata; class Mammalia; order Cingulata; family Chlamyphoridae; genus Chaetophractus; species Chaetophractus vellerosus. The sequence goes on along the minus strand of PVKH010006578.1, from coordinate 283 downwards.
GTGGTAGTGATAGGTTTAGGTTTAGCATTAGGGTTTAGTATAGCATTAGGGTTAGGGTAATGTTTAGGGATAGGTTTAAGAATAGGGATTGGGTTTGGGTTATGGTTAGGGTTATGGTTAGGTTTAGGGTTAGAGTTCGGGATAGGGATAGTGATTATTTTAGGGTTAGGGCTAGGTTTCTGGTTAGGGTTATGGTTAGGGTTATGTTTTGAGATAGGGATAGGGTTAGAGTCAGGTTAGGGTTAGGTTTCAGGTTACCATTAGGGTAGGGTTAGGGTTAGGA
>PVKH010006577.1:0-20940 GCA_004027955.1 Chaetophractus vellerosus | reverse complement strand
ATTGAAGCCCAGCCTGATTCTGTTGGGCCATGCCTTAATTGAAGTTACATATAGAAGAGATTATATTTACAATAGGTCCACAAGAATGTGAACCAAGACCAAAAACATGTCTAATCTTGGGTACACAATTCAATACATAATATACAGTAAAATTAGAGATTTGTTTTTTGACTATTACAATTTCCACACACATGATGTGCATCCTTTGTTAAACAGAAATTCTAATATAATTTCCATTAAGTATAAAATGTCCAGCTGAGCAATTTCAATTCACAATTTTCCCTGTTATTCTTAGAAATTATAAAAAATAAATCCATTACACTATATCTATTATTCTTGCACATATTAATAGATTTTGTATAATACATCTCTCTTAATCATCCTAATAATTAAAGCAAACAAATCATATATCTAAACACAATATTTCTTAGGTTTTTTACAGAGGATCTATTGGAATGGAGGATGGAAAATGCTTGATGTAATGATGGCAAAATATCTAGATATTTTCTCCTGCGATAATGGGTAACATATGCATCATTTTGAAAGTAGATGTGGGATACATCTCTGCTTTCACTGTGCTAGCTTTGAGTGCAAAACCAAATGATATTTAGCCCCTGCATTTATACTGTTCTTGTTCTAATCATGTAAAGATGAAATTATAATGGCTTATCAGGCACCCAGGTTAAAATATATTATGAGTTCAAGTAATTTATTTGAATGGAAAGATCTTTAGAGTGGATGATCACAATGAAGATATCTATATTGATTGGGTTATTAATATGTGCATACATTATTTCCTTAATCTTAAACTGATTTCAGTTTAAGTTGGATTGAAAATGAAAAAAACAAGGAGTTTGAATGTTATATAAAATGCCCTTCTCCACAGCTATGCTCCTCAAAAGCCCAAAATATGTGCCAAGTAACCATATTTCAGAAGAGATATGAAAAGAAAGCAAAAACATGAAAGCCGTTATGAAAAATTCTGTGACCAAAGAGGCATAGTTTAATTTCCAGATATTTGATTGTTCTTTTCTTACCTACAAACCTAAAATGATGGAACAGTTGCTGAGTTACAGATGTCATCTGAAGATTCTCCCCAGAGCCCTCTTGATGTCCCTGTTTCTCAGGTTGTAAATGACGGGGTTCAGCATGGGAGGTACCATGGTGTACATCACTGAGGCCACAGCACTCTTCCTGAGTTATTGTGAGTAGGCTGAACTCAGGTACACTCCCATGCCTGTCCCATAAAATAAGCAAACAACTGAAAGGTGAGAGCCACAGGTGGAAAAGGCTTTATTCTTCCTCTCTGAAGATGGGGCTCTCAAATGGAGGAAACTATTCAAGTGTAAGAGAAAAGAATCCCTGATAATATAAAGCCAGCAAAGATGGCACCAATAATATTTATTAAAATCTTATTGGAAGAGGTGTCAGAACAGGCAACTTTGAGGAGTTGAGGGGGATCACAGAAGAAATGAGGGATCTGCACACCTGAGCAGAAAATATTAAGTGTACCACCATTAAGCAGTGCAGGTGGGAGGCCATAAGACTGATAAAAAATACAGAAGAGCCAGCATGCCACACCACTGAGGATTCATGATAACTGAATAGTGGAGGGGGTGACAGATGGACACAAACTTGTCATAGGCCAAACATCCAAAAAGGTAAAAAAAAAAAAAAACAGGATAAGTGAATCAGGCAGCCTGTATAGGAGATGTCTCCTCAGTGAGTGTGGATATCCATAAACATCTTTGGGACTGTGGTAGAGATGAAATCAATGTTAACCAAGGACAGGTTGAAGAGGAAGAAGTACATGGGGGTCTGGAGGTGAAAGTCAGAACTGAGTGTCAGTATGATGAGTAGGTTCCCTAGCACAGTGGCCAGGTGTATGGACAGAACCAGACCAAAGAGGAAGGATTGTTGTTCAGGATCAGCTGAGAGCCCTAAGAAGAGGAATTCTGAGACACTGGTTAGATTCTGTAGTTCCATGAAGCATAGGCATATTTGGAAAAGAAAAGAGGAATTTGTTATAAGGATATTGTATACAGACACCCATCACAGTACCTTTTTTACAAATTCAAGCAATTCATGTATTTACCTTCAAGGAACATACACCCTGTTACCTGAACAATACTTCTCAGCTATTACAAACCTATTCTTCTTAAAGTTCCCTTTCATTAGTTTATTTGCTCTCGACACCCACTAGAGACCCTAGGAACAAGGATATAGACTTGAAAAAATGCATATGTGAAGTTAAATATCCATTTCCTCCAATGAAGAACATAAATAATAAGAAATATTATTCTCCTTTTAAGAAAAATGTTGTAATTTTTAAAAAGACATTATAAAGCAGTCAAATGTATTTTATTTTATCAAAATGCAATGAAATACATTCTCCTGATGGACAATCTATTAATATCTTACATGAATTGTGTAATAATCAGTCTTATGGCAATTTTTGGATGTTTCACTCCTGACAGCATGTAAGACTTGCCATCGACTTTGTTTCCATACCACAAATGGTTATGCTGATAAGAAACTGGTGCTTTCCCCTTTGTCAATAGCTAGAGACTTAAACCAGGCAAAACTAAGTCCTAGCATGATGATTCTGAACTCGATACACAAACAGTCAGCTTTTGTAAGAAATAAACTTTCCAGATCCTCTTGGTGTGTGGGTGGGCATAAGTGTACACATCATCTGTCTTTTTTGTTTTTTATCATTTAATCTACTTATTTTTTTAAAATTTTAATCAATTTTTTTTAGGATACATCAATTACATAAATGTTACACAGAAATTTTAGGAGTACCCATATGCCTAACCTACCACACTTCCCACAACCTCCCACATATACATCCTTCATCAGTGTGGCATATCACCTGCAATAGATATACCCATTTGGGGGCTTTGCCACCAAGCATGGACCACAGTTCAGACTGTAGACCACCCTCTCTCACACACAGTTCTGCATGATACATGATGATGTAAAATGGCCTATATCCTCCATTGCAACATCATGCAGGTCAAATCCCAAGTCCCAAAAAAGGCCCGTATTAAAACTGCCCTTTCCTCTCCCTACCCCCAAGGCACCCAGTGGCCCCTGGCTCCACATAATTTTGTAATTTATTCCATTGCGTGAATCATAAGTCTATAACAGGACATGAACAAGTCCATTCTAGTCCATAGCTCTTCCCTGAATTCTGAGGAGTCTTGGATGGTGATGTCCCCTGCACCACCAAGTGAGAGGGGGCTAATATCTCATGGATAAGATAGATGAGATTATCCTGCCTGCAGCTGCAGACACTCTCCATTTTCTGGGATAACCGTCGTCCATCATCATCACCACAATAGGTGTCCTGGGTGAGTCCATTGAGTAGTAGAGTAGGATTTGCAGGTCCACCGAGCCTCTGGACCCAGCTGGCACATGGACAGCCTGTAGTCTCCAGTCTCTGGAAGTACACCTAAAACTCTGACATCACATATAGGATTGAATAGAAGAGACAGATGGATCATGTGCAGTGAAGACATATTTCAGTCAGACTCTGTCACTCTCAGGAGCAAGGATTCCAAATTAGGGCTCACTGGTAAGGCACCAAACTCTGGGGCTATCTGCCCTGATAAAGGACCTGGATGTCTCCAAAGCCCTCAGGAGGCACTCTGTTTGGGCTGATATCCATATTGAAAGCCCAGGAGGTCCTACTGGGATTTGCATAAGTGTTACCTCTGAGTTGACCTCCCAACTCACTTTGATGTCTCTTAGCCCTATGAACTCATTTGTCTTTACCATTTCCCTCTTTCATTCAAAGTCTTTTTCCAGTCATACTGCCCGTTGGCATTTGTTAGTAATCCCTCATTGCCAGGGAGGCTCATCCCCGGAGTCATGTCCCATACTGGGAGGAAGGTAATGCATTCATATGCTGAGTTTGACTTAGAGAAAGGCCACATTTGAGCAACAAGGAGGTTCTCAAGAGGCAACTCTTAGGCACCCCATAACAATAGGCTGTTTCAATTTCAAGAGCAAATTCTCATAAGGCTAGTCATCAATTACAAGGGCCCATCAATGGATCATCCTCCTTTGCCAGACACTGCCCCTGCACTTGGGGGGCTGTTGCTACTCTCCTGGAAAATATGGTAAAGCTCTCCAAGATGGGAATTCATTGTTCTCCCATTTATTAATTCTTCCCCCCTTGACCATGCCCCATGAGCATTTGAATAAGTATGCATATCTTTTATGTATGTTCAGGTGGACTTCCTCCCATGCACCCCCAACCATGACACCTCCCACCAATGATCCTCTCCCATCCCTGTTGTGACCCTTCTGTGATCCATAGCCTCTTCAAAGTTGAAGCCATAACAATAGCAAATTGCAATGAATAGGAAAATGAAATAATAATGATATTTAAATGTAAGAGTTAAAATACATGAGAACTTAAAAAATAATTTTTTTAAAAATTTTAAATAGAAAAAAGAAAATAAGATATTATTAAAGCATTGAGCTATTCAAAAAATGTGAAAAAATAATTATATATATATATAAAATTTTTTTCCATTTTGCCTTGTCAGTGCAATATCTGGTGTCCAGCCTGTTTCATGGCACCTTCCTCTTCTCACTCCCAAGCATCCCACCATTTTTCATTTAATTTTCAAAGAAGTTTTAGGTCACAGCAGAGTCACACCCACAATACAAGACAACCTCATATACTTAACTCCTCTTCCATTCACCCCCCATACCCAAACCTTTTTGTATGTGGATGGCATCACCAACATAACTGACATAACAGATAGTGAAGCATAGCTCCCAAACATTGTTACTGGTCCACATCAAAGTCCACATTTTAGATCGTACACTTTTATAAATTTTGATGGCATTCACCCTTTCCCATGTCCACCACCGCAAGGCAATTGAAAACACTTCAACCGGCCACAAAATGTCCCCCATTTGATCCACTCTGTCCCTCCCCCACCCCCCAGGGCCCACAATGCACCCCCAGCTCAACTCCCCAGATGACAGGATTCACAGATACACACAACAAAGTGTCCTGGCTCACGGGTTCACCCCCCATTGGGAACCATCCCTGCTCCCAAGAGTCACCCCCCTGTCTATTTCTGAGTGAATCAGACCTCCAAAAATCAGGAGGGGCAGGTTGGAGAGCATATCATCTGTCTTGATGTCTGAACCAAAATACTGTTTGATGGTCCATCTTGAGTTTTCAAAATTGTCAGCAAACAGTATACAAAAAATTGTTTCTATACTAAAGGCAAGTCTATTTTAGGAGTTGATATTTATATAAATTATGTAATAATTTAACCTACATTAGAAGATTTTTTAAGGGAATTAAGAAAAATAATGTATGAAGAATTATCAGTGCAATAGTTTACTATTCTGGCTAATTTTTTTTCTTTTTTTAAAAGAACAAACTGGGGATTGAACTAGGGCCCTCATACACGTGAAGCAGATGGCCAACCAATGAGCTACTCTCTCTCCTCCATGGTTCATTTTTATAAATACCCTGGTTCTGTTAAATTATACTTAAGCCCAGGATATAGTTTATAACCCAGAACATCAGAAGCTCTACATAGGAGGCCACTGGTGATCTTAAGCACATCTAAAGCTAAGAATTATTGCCCAAGAAAAATATCAGACTTGTTAAATCCTCCATTAATTTTACCTATTATCTTTAATATCTAAGCACTGAATTTAAAATGCAAACATTTAAAATATTTGCTTTATATGGTATAGAGAAACTATTGCCAGAAACATTTGATTTTTCTCCTATCCCTGCATTATTCCATTCACTTGTACATATGTCTTTCTAAGACAACCACTGTTATGAATGTTGTTGATACACTTACCTGGTAATGTTTCTATAGTGTTATAATTGATTTAAGTATTCATAAAGAATTTTCTTGCAAATTTTCCTAAATTGTATTTTCATTTACATACCACTTTGAAATTATTCCTATTTACTACAACATTGTGTTTTATGTCTCTTTAAAATATGGTTTAACTGATGCATGGTACTGCCTGGGGGATGAAAATCATTTTATTAGTCAATTTTATATTACAAAACCCTGTCAAAATTTTTCTTCCCCTATCCATTCACACAAATGAGAATTCTTATAACATTAATGCATGATGGATACTACTTGTAGGAGTAGTAATATCAATACATGTTCAATTTTACCATTCATTTCCTATATTTGTTTTATAATAGAAAAAAGAAACATAATTAACTACTTCCTCCTATTGTTAAGCTCTAGAATCAGAAATATACCTATTGCCATTCTAGTAATAGTCATATTATGATTGTTCCAAATGAAATTTCCATCATAAGTAGGAAATATTTACATTCTCAGACTGTAAACTCTGCTGTAAAATGAAGTACTACTCATGGAAAACCCAATGGTATACGATATTTATTGTATAAAACTCCCTTTAAAAGAGTACATCATTTGACTAATTCATAGATGAATTCGCTCTCTGTCAATAGGAGAAATTGATATTTCTGCTTCTGTATGTTCTCTTGGACCAGAGTAGATCTGAAGAAAAAAGACACTCATTCTTTGGTGATGGGAAAAGACCAATGTCTGAGTCCCATATTTTTCATCCCCTGGAATTTTTTGTGCATTAAATATCCAATCATGTGTTAAATATTAGATTTTAATGACTGTGTTGCAGATTAATTGGTGGCATAATATCTCAAGAAATATTTAATTACTTTTTTTCAATTATGTCAGGGAGGTCAATGCCAATATTATCTCAAGTACTTGGAGCATGGAATAACTAAACATCCTAAAGTGTGTCTCTCAGATCACACAATATGATGTACTTTCCCCTTGTCCTTGCTTTAGTTTTTTTAAAATTCTTTTAAAAATATTTTGAAAAATGCTTAGATTACATAAATATTACACAAAAATTATAGGGATTCCCATGTTCCCCACTTCCCACACCTCCCACAACCTCCCACATAAACATCTTTCATTAGCAGGGCACATCAACTGCAAAGGATATACACATCCTGAGGCTTTGCCACTAAGCATAGATCATAGTTCACATTGTAGACCACACTCTCTCCCAGACAGTTCTGTATGTTATATGCTGATGTAAAATGGCCTATATCTGTCATTGTAATGTCACTCAGGATAATTCTCAAGTCCCAAAAAAGCCCCTGTATTACATCTGCTTTTCCCTCTCCCTGCCCCCAAATGTCCAGTGGCCACTGGCTCCACATCAGTGTTGTAATTTCTTCCATTGCTTGAATCACAATATATTTACAACAGAATACCAGTAAGTCCACTCTAGTCCATAGCTCTTCCCCCAATCTTGAGGAGTCTGGGATGCTGATGTCCACTCCACCTCCAAGTGAATGAGGTCTTATATCTCATGGATGAGATGGATGGGATTATCTGCCTGCAGCTGCAAACTCTCTTTATTCCCTGGGATGGCCATTGTCCATCATCATCTCCCCACCAGGTGTCTTGGGTAAGTCCATTAATCTGTAGAGTAGGAGTTGCAGCTCCACTGAGATTCCAGGCCCAGCTGCCACATGGGAAGGCCAAAGGCACCAGTCTCTGGAAGTACACCTACAAACTCCAGCACCACATATAGGTTTGAATAGAAGGGACTGATGGACCATGTGCAGGGAGGACTTATTTGAGTCCTCCTTTGTCACTCTCAGGAGCACAGATTCTGAAGTAGAGTCCACGGATAAGGCATCAATCTCTGGAGCTATCCCCCCCCCCCTTATATAGGACCTGGGTGTCTACAGAGCCCTCAGGAGCCCATCTATTTTGGGTGATATCTAATTTGATGGTCTATGATATCCTACTGGGGTGTGTGTAAGCGTTACCTCTGGGATGACCTCCTGACTCACTTTGAAATTTCTTAGCCATATGAACTCATTTGTCTTTATCTTTTCCCCCTTTTATTCAAGGTCTCTTTCCAATCGTGTTGTCAGTTGGCACTTGGCAGTAATCCCTCATTTCTTGGAAGGCTCATCCCAGGGAGTCATGCCCCACTCTGGGAGGAAGGTAATACATTCATGTGCTGAGTTTGGCTTAGAAAGAGGCCACATTTGAGCAACAAGGAGGCTCTCAGGAGGCAACTCTTTGGCACCCCATAACAACAGTCTAACTTTCAATTTCAAGAGCTAAGACTATTCTTCCATTTCTTTAAGTCTTCTTTGATTTCCTTTAACAGTATTGTGTATTTTTCTTCATATAAGTCTTTTGCATCATTAGTTAAATTTATTCCTAGGTAATTGATTCTTTTAGTTACTATTGTAAATGGTATGTTTTTCTTGATTTCCTCCTCAGGTTGCTCATTATTGGTGTACAGAAATATTGCTGATTTTTGTGCATTGATCTGAAATCCTGCTACCTTACTGAACTCATTTATAAACTCTAGAAGATTTGTTGTAGATTTCTCAGGGCTTTGTACATATAGGATCATGTCATCTGCAAATAATGAAATTTTTACTTCTTTTCCAATTTGGATGCTTTTTATATCTTTTTCTTGCCTCAATGCTCAAGCAAGTACTTCTAAGACAATGTTAAATAGGGGTGGTGATAGTGGGCATTCTTGTCTTGTTCCCAATGTTGGGGGAATGATATTAGGATTTCACCATTGAAGATGATGTTAGTTTTGGGTTTTTCATATATACCGTTTATAATGTTCAGAGAGTTTCATTGTATTCCTATCTTCTGTAGTTTTCTTATCAGGAAAGAATGCTGTATTTTGTTGAATGCTTTTTCTGCTTCTGTAGAAATGATCATGTGATTTTTTCTTTCAATATATTTATGTGGTGTGTTACTTTGATTGATTTTCTTATATAGAACCATCCTTACATACACAGGATGAAAAGCACTTGGTCATGGTGTATAATTCTTTGTTATGTTGCTGAAGGCAATTAGCAAGTATTTTGTTGAGGATTTTATTATCTAGGTTCATTAGAGAATTTGGCCTGTAATTTTCCTTTCTTGTGCTTTCTTTGTTTGGTTTGGTATTAGGGTGATGTTGGCATCATAGAATGATTTAGGCAATGTTCCTTCTATTTGTATTTTGTGGAATAGCTTAAGCAGGATTGGTGTTAGCTCTTTCCGGGATGTTTGGTAGAATTCAGCTGTGAAGCCATTTGGACCTCAGCTCTTCTTAGTTGTGAGGTTTTTGATGACTGAGTCTATCTCTTAACTTTTAATTGTACTGTTGATTTCACCAATTTCTTCTTTCTTCAATATAGGATGTGAGTTTCTAGGAATTTGTCCATTTCCTCTAAATTATTCTTCTTGTGGCATATAATTTTTCAAAGTATCCTCTTATGATACTCTTTATTTCTGTGTGGTCAGTAGTGATATCCCTTTCCTTATTTCTTATTTTGTATATTTGCATCTGCTCTCTCTTTTTCTTTGTTTGTCGGGCTAAGGGTGTGTCAATTTTATTGATCTTATCAAAGAAATAATAAAAATAATTTTATTATTTTTAATTTTTAATTTTTAAATATATGTATATATATTTTTAGGATATATTGATTACATAAATTTTACACAGAATTTCCAGGTGTACCCATATGCCACCCCCCACACCTCCCACAACCTCCCACATACACATCCCTCATCAGAGTGGCATAATGCCTGTGATAGATATACACATTTTGGGGCTTTGCCATCAAGCATAGATCACAGTTCAGTCTGTAGATGACCCTCTCTCCCACACAGTTCCGTGTGACACATGATGATACAAAATGGCCTACAACCTCCATTGCAACATCACCCATGACAATTCCCAAGTCCCAAAAAAACCCTGCATTACAATTGCCCTTCCCTCTCCCTACTCCCAAAGTGTTCAGTACCCTGGCTCCACATAATTTTGCAATTTCTTCCATTGCATATATCACAAGTCTATAGCAGGACACCAACAAGTCCATTCTAGTCCATAGTTCTTCCCCCAATCCTGAGGAGTCTGGGATGGTGATGTCTCCTCCACCACCAAGTGAGAGGGGTCTTATATCCTGTGGATACAATGGAAGGGATTATCCTGCCTGAAGCTGCACGCTCTCTCCATTCCCCAGCATAGTCATCATCCATCATCAACTCCCAACTAGGTCTCCTGGGTGAGTCCATTGAATTGTAGTTAGGAGTTGCAGGTCCACAGAGTCTCTGGACCCAGTTGGCAAATGGACCGCCTGTAGTCTCCGGTCTATGGAAGTACACCTAAAACTCTGGCTTTGGGAGCATCCCATAGGTTTTGATATGTTGTGTTGTCATTTTAGTTAGTTTCAAGATTATTACTGATTTCTTTTAAGATTTCCTCCTTGACTCACCGTTTGTCTAAGAGTGTGTTGTTTAACTTTCATACCTTTATGCCTAGTCTGATTCTCTGGTCCTTATTGTTTTTCAATTTCATTCAATTGTGGTCAGAGAAATTACTTTTTGTAATCTCAATCTTACCAAATTCATTGTTCTGTGGCCTAGTATGTGGTCCATCTTGTAGAATGGTCTATGTGAACTGGCGAAGAATGTCTATCCTGCTCTATTGGGATGTACTGTTCTGTATATATCTATTAGGTCCAGGTCCTCTAATGCTTTATTCAGAGTCATTGTTTTTTTTTTTATTGAGTATCTGTATAGATGTTCTGTCTAATGGCGATAATGTTTTATTAAAGTCCCCCCACTATAATTGTAGAGGCACTTATGTCTATACTTAGTTTTTCCAGACTTTGCCTCATGTATTTTGAGGCCCTCCAATTAGGTTCATAAATACATATGATTGTTCTCTCTTCTTGAGAGATTACTCCTTTTACCTATATATAGTGTCCATCTATGTCTCTTACAATATTTTGCATTTAAAGTATATTTTGTCTGATATTAGGATAGCTAATGCTGCCCTTTTTTGGATATTGCTAGCTTGTAATATTGTTTTCCAGCCATTTACTTTCAGTCTCCTTGAATTCCTGGGTTGAAGGTGCATTTCTCATAGATAACATATAGTGGATCATATTTCCTTATCCATTCTGCCAATCTGTGTCTCTTCGCTGGTGAGTTTAATCCATTAACATTCAGTGTTAGTACCCTCAATGAATTTATTACATCAGCCATATTTTCTTTTGGGTTTATGTATGTTATATGTTGTTTTTATTTCTATTTTTGTCTTTTTAGTTGTTCTTACACTCTCCCCCATCTCCCTCTCCACTGTTTTTTCCTTTCAACTTGTAGTACTTCCTTTAGTATTTTTTCAAGTTCAGGTTTCATTTTGGCATAATCTCTTAATTTCTGTGTATCTGTGAATATTTTGAACTTTCCATCATTTTTGAATGACAGTTTTGCTGGCTAGAGAATTCTTGGCTGGAATTTTTTTCTTTTAGTACTTTGACTATGTCAAATCACTGTCTTCTTGCCTCCATGGTTTCAGATGAGAAATCAGCACTTAATCTTATTGTGCTTCCCTTGTATGTGATGAAACTCTTTTCTTTTGCTGCCTTGTGTATTTTCTCTTTGTCTTGAGTATTGGAAATTTTGACAAGTATTTGTCTTATAGTTGGCCTTTTAGGAGTTATACTGTTTCAAGAGCACTGTGCTTCCTGGGCATGTACATCCATTTTTCTCAATAAGGCAGGATGTTTTCAGTCATTATTTCCTACAAAATTCCTTCTGTTCCCTTTCCTTCTCTTCTCCTTTGGGATGGCTATAATCATATGTTTGTGCATTTTGTGTTGTCAGTTAAATCCCTGAGTCCCTGCTAAATTTTTCTATATTTTTATCTATCTGTTCTACTATCTGTTTGATATCAGATGCTCTGTCTTCCATATCACTAGTATTTTCTTCTTCCTGTTCAATTCTGCTGTTATGTGAATCCATCTTCTTTTTTATTTCTTGGGTTGTGCCATTCATCACCATCATATCCATTATCATTTTATGTATGATTACCATGTTTTCAGTATATTCTTCCAGTGTCCTCTTAATATCCTTAATATCTTCCTTCAGTTAATTAAGTTGGTGCATGATATTTGTTTGGACAGCTTTGATTAGTTGTTCATTGTTCTGCATCTCTTCCTGGTTATTAGTTTGTTCTTTGGAATGGTCCATGTCTTCCTGTTTCACAGTTTGGTTTGTAATTTTTTGTTGCCCTCTGTTCATCATTTTGTATTGGTGGGTGTAATGGTTTGACAGTTTTATCTAATGATGAATTCCAAAAATATAAATTGAATCATGCTTGTCAACTGATCTGTTAATCTGGGCATGATAAGGTTATGGTTAGGGCATTAACTGTGCCATGTCAGTATGGCTTTGAGCCCTGCCCCTTAGTGTGTGTGGTCTCAAGCATAAAAGGCAAGGCAAAAGACAGAGGGACCAGAAGATTTGGGAAGAAGATTTTTGACAAGCAGATCTGATGTTGGAGAGGAGCACCCCAGGAGAAGACAAGTGAGCCATTGGCCTGATAGTCTACAGCTGCAGCCCTGGGAAGAGAGGAAGCCAAAAAGGCTGAATGCTGGCAAACATTGGCAGCTGTCTTGCTCCAACATGTGGACTTGGTGAGGGAAGAAACTTATGCTTTGTGGCATGGTAACTGTAAGCTTCTACCACAAATAAATACTCTTTATAAAGACCATCCAATTATTGGAATATTTTGCAAAGCCACCCCTTTGGCTGACGAATACAGAATATGGTATCAGAAGTGGAATAGTGCTTTTGCAATTACCAAGATGTTGGGACAGTTTTATAAATGGGTAAGGGTTATTTTTTGAGGGAATTGTGAAATGCTTGAGGGAAAAGGCCTTGATCACTTTGAAGAGACTGTTGATGCAATATGAATGCTGAAGAGACTTTTTATGATGCCTTAGAAGTAAAGGATGAGACTACTATTGGAAACTGGAGGAAAGGTGACCCATGATTTAAAGTTGCAGAAAACTTAGCAAGATGAACTCCTGGTGTTATTTGGAGGACAGAATTTGAAAACAGCGAACCTGAGCATTTAGCTGAAGTACATTCCAAAGTAATCCCAGAGAATGTGGCTTGGCTTCTTGTAGCTTATAAAAAAATGCTAGATGAAAGATATATACTAAGGACTGAACTTTTAGGCACAAAGAAAACAGAAACTGATTCCAGAACTTCCAAGTTTCTGGAAATCAAGTTTCCAAATCAAAGTGCCCCATTTGAAGATTTAGCTAAACCTGGAACTGGTAAATCAGAATTAAAGGTGCAGTTATCTAGGAAAGACTTGTAGAAAGTCTTAGTGTCTGATGGCTTGGACCCCTGCTTCCTGCATGCTAAACTTACAAAGTTTTTGAGAGACCTGTATGAACAAAACCACTGTTCACTTGGACTAAAAAGAAAATGGAAGGAGACATTGAAGGAGAAAGAGCTTTAAGTAGAAAACCATGGAAGCTGAGATCTGGAATTAAGACATCACATTGGGCCAAGAGAGGATCCCCACTCTTGTGTCCAGAGAGGATGAGTTTGCCTGGTAGGTTGAAGAGGGTGGATGTCCACACCCAATGTTCTGGAGGAGTTTTACCTTCCCAGGGTGCAGCAAGGGTGAGTTTTCTCCAGAAGTTGAAGAGGGTGGATGCTCCCACCCAATATTTGGGAAGAGTTTTGTTGCCCCAGGGGACAGGGAGGGTGGAGCACCTTCCTCAAAGATTAGGACAGTTGAGTTCAGCACCACATAGGTCTGAGAAGGGTGTTCCTGTCCCCCATAGATTAGAGAAGGCCAGGTGGTCTAATCATTGCTCTGAGAGGTTTGAGCCTGTGTTCCAAAGGTTAGGGGGAATGCTGTCTTCATCTCACTGTACAAGGGGTGCTAAGACTCTAACCCAAAGATTGGGTAAGATGTGGAAATCATCCCAACACTCTTGGAGGATGAGGTCTGGAGCTTGGTCAACACCCAGATGCTTGATGTGGGTGGAACCAAGCAAATAGCTGTTGAGCAAGCCTGTGGAAGAGGTGGGCTCCCATGTGCCCCAAGGAGAAGAATCCATCATCTTATGAATGACTCTCAGACTTTGAAAGTGAATGGACAATGCCTTGCAAGTTTACTGAACTGTAGAGGATCCATGACTCATGTTTAAGATCTCAATTACTCCTTATGATAAATTAAATGTGTGTTCTTTGTCTTTCCTTTTGTGTATTGGAAGCAGTTAAATTGTTTTGTAATTTTCAGAGTTACACAGCTAGAAGGGATTTTGCCTGAAGAGAAACTGTATTTCTTTGAACTGAGTATGATATGATTTTGTACTTGCAATTGTTACTGATTTAAGGTTTTCTGAACATTGTGATGTATTTTTGGAATTCAGAGGGTGGATTGTAATGGTTTGACAGTTTTATCTAATTATGAATTCCAAAAATATAAATTGAACCATGCTTGTCAACTGATCTGTTAATCTGAGCATGATTAGGTTATGAATAGTGCATTAACTGTGCCATGTCATTAGGGCATTTAGGCCCACCCCTCAGTGTGTGTGGTCTCAAGTATAAATGGCAAGGCAAAAGGCAGAGGGAGCAGAAGATTTGAGAAGCAGATTTTTGAGAAGCAGTTCTGATGTTGGAGAGGAGCACCCCAGGAGAAGACAAGTGAGTGATTTGCCTGAAGCTGCAGCCCTGGGAAGAGAGGAACTCAAAAGGCCTGAGCTCTGGCAGATGTCAGCAGCTGTCTTGCTCCAACATATGGACTTTGGTGAGGGAAGAAACTTATGCTTTGTGGCCTGGTAACTGTAAGCTTCTACCCCAAATAAATACCCTTTATAAAGACCAACCATTTATTGGTATACTTTGCAAAGGCACCCCTTTGGCTGACTAATACAGTGGGTTTATTCAGTTGATTAGCTCCCCTTTCTGCTCTAGAGTTTTATTTAGCTAGTGGTTTGTTAAGGTTTCTCTTTGACACCTTGTTCTTATTCTTTTTCCTTGCTTCTTTATAAGGTCCCTTGAAGGCAAAAGATTAGGGCCAGAGGAATTGAAAGAGGTGAGAAAGGAAGAAGGATAATAGTAATATTGATAAAAGTTAGAAGAGGGGCTGTATACAATTTAGAAAAATGAATATTAACTCAGGTAGGCAGTGCAGAGTAATAGGGAAAAAAGTTGAGTACCTACAATGGACTTGGAAACCAAATAGAGTAAAATATATATTGACCCAGCCCGTGGGTCAATGAACAATGACCTAGGGAGGGAGTGAGAATGAAAAGAGACAAGAGACACAAGGAATGGAGACAAGACAGGAGTCTGATCAAGTCTCATTTATTCAAGCGAACAAAGGAGTTTAAGTATGCTTCAAGGGGAGGTAGAGCCCTTGCATCACAGGGTTGCTAGGAAACTGAGGTAGGAATGTGGAGGACCCCCGTGGCAATAACCAATAGCATAGAGTCACCTGATATCAGGGAAGGCAAGAGCACTAAATGGGCAAATAGAAGCCAGATAAGAATAGAAAGTCAGTGGGGTTAGCATAAAGGAGGCACCAGTTGGGCTGGATGCCTTAGACAAGAGCAGCTCTCCACAATATATAATGATTTAGGGGGCCAGAATGATCAGGAGAGAGAGAAATAGTAAAGAAAGGGCTGAAAGGAAAAAGTTGACAATAATAAATAAAGAATAAAACAGAATAGATAAGATAGAAATTGACACCCTTCAAGTTGTGGGCTGATGAAAACCGGTGGTGTGTAAGAACCACAACAGAAAGCAGAAGGTAGAAAGATGAAAGAAGGGAAAGAGATAGCATTGGGAGACAAAAATCAGTATAGACAGAGAATGGGAAATCACAGAAGCAGCACAGCAAAGAAGAGACTAGCTATGAGCACCTAATTTAAAAAAGAAAAAGAAAAAAGCAGAGGGCAGATGAAAGAGGAAAGAAAAGCAAAAGACATGAAACAAAGAAGGAAAAACCAAACAGCTGCACAAGCAAGCAGTCAAACAAAGTTAATGAATAAGAGGGTTCCTTTTTGGGCTCTTGTGGAGCCTCACAGCTTGCTTGTGTTCATCAATCAATTACCCTGCAGGGTTCTATCTCCAGGTTTTGAGGTATATTTTAGCAATTAAACTAAGTTAATTTTTAAAAAATAACCTTCTATTTTATTTATTTATTTTGGTGATAAAAGGGACTCAATAAAAAGCCTCTTCTAAACCACCCTCTCTGCCGAGGGGTCTGTAAATAGGCTTGTGGAATCTTATCAAGCTCTTTCCACTGCCTTTCTTCCCCAGGGGAACTGAAGGTCTGCCTGTCAGTGCAGAATGATAACATTGGCTGACTCCTCCCCCTCCAGAGCAAAGCCTCATATCACAGGGATGTTAGGGAAATCAGGCTTTCTCAGCAGATTCGCCTCTCTCCTCAGCCTGGTGCCACTTCAAGTAGGCTGATTTGCTCCCCAAAGCTGTGAGGTGGTCCAGGCAATCAAACCCACAGAAAGGAAACCCCTATCCACCTTCTGTCAGAACCCTCCCACTCTCGGAGTATGCTCCCTCTCACCAGGTTGCCTGTGGAATTTGGTGTATCCCTGGGCAGCTAGGTGAATCAGGCATCCTCAGCAGATTGGCCTTTCCCATCAGCCTGGTGCCACTTGAAGCCAGGTGATTTGCTCCCCAAAGCTGCATTGAGGCCCAGGCAGCCAAACCCAGAGCAAGGAAACCCTTCTTGACCCTCTACCAGAACCCTCCACTCTCAGAGAATGCTCCCTCTCAGGATTGCTGTCTGGAGTCATGGCTCATCCCAGCATTTTTCCCTGAGTGTGGGGCTCAGCCATCTGTGTTGACTACCACAGCCAGGGAAAAACTCATGATTATTTCCTGAACAATCCACCTCACCATCCATCTCCTGCCAGATCAATGTCCCCAAGGTTTTCAATCTCCCAGCACAGATGGCTCAGGAAGGATCCTGTCCACAATAAGCCCTCCTCCAAGAGATGGTGAGTGCCCACCTAAACTGACACCATCTTCCAACAGTCTGATTTAGTTTTATTGTTTTAAATTTTATGAAAATCTTCCAAATTCTTTTAATAATAAAATGTTGGAGAGACTATTAAATGAAGAATAACAGGATCCAAAGAAAAGCCATGACATAGAACACTAAAGCAATATTTTTTTTCTTTTCTCTAGTCCTACTACATCTCCCTGGAAATGATGAAAGCACAGGTAGGAAACAATCCACTGTATGGAAGTGATAATGCATATACTTTGTCCCTGTGAACTAAAGTGCAATCATTAATTAACTGAGCTCTTTTTAAATTTGGCTCCCTATTACACCACACACTGCATAGTTTCTAAGGAATCAGATCCATAGGACTTCATAGTTTCCATCCAACCACTGT
Source organism: Chaetophractus vellerosus (assembly GCA_004027955.1). Classification (NCBI taxonomy): domain Eukaryota; kingdom Metazoa; phylum Chordata; class Mammalia; order Cingulata; family Chlamyphoridae; genus Chaetophractus; species Chaetophractus vellerosus. The sequence continues at coordinate 3,656 of PVKH010006577.1, read as the reverse complement.
TACTGGAGAGACAACAAAAATGAAATTGCAGGTTGGATAGTCAGGGGAGAATACTGGCCAGGTTCACTGTGTCTGGAGTCTCAACACCCATATAGAAACCTAGTTTGACCCCTTTATATACCAGAACTTGTTAAAAATTAAATAAAAATGGTATGTCCATTTCATCATCTGTAAAATAGCAATCATATTTGCACATGAATCTTGGGGATTATTATGCAGATGAAAGGAGAATTTATTTAGATTTATTATTATTTATTTTTCTTTATTTATCTCCCTTTCCCCCAGATCGTTCTCTTGCTTCTCCAGGAGTCACCAGGAACTAAACTTGGGATCTCCCACATGAGAAGGGAGTGCCCAACAGACTGAGCCACAAGCACTCCTGAGAGAAGTTATTTAGAAAGCAAGCTCAGAGCCTTGCACTAAGAAGCCTTCAATAATTCTTCAAGATATTTTAGTTTCTCTCAACCTCCTCCTCCTCATTTTCATAATCCTCAACTTTATGATAATTTTGGTGTGCATAGCAGACAGTTTAAGGTGACTCCTTTCTGTTCTGGTGGAGGATATTTCTATTGATGCTGGAGTGGCAGTGGAGAAAGAAGGCCTAGGAATGGTAGCAATGAAATCCCTACTGGAATAAAGAATAGAAACTCTGTAAGCCTCTGAACTGATACTTTGCAATTCAACATTCTTACATTTGGTTATCTCTTCTGCTTTGTTGTAATGATAAGGAAACAATATTCCCACATACTCTACTATGTCCAGTAGCTCCTTTGTAACTCACTGGACTGAGCTGTGTTTTTCCTGGTACATCACCATGGACTGTGGATCCATTTCTGCTTCTTGGCCAGGTGAGTGATGGAGGTTGATACTCTGTACTCTGGCCTGAAAGGAAGACATAGTCAACCATAGGCCTTCCTATGCAGACAGTGACTCTCATATGATAGCCTGCTTGAGTGGAACTCACAATCTGAAAGATGTAGGTCCCAACTGGATATTTTATTTTATATGATCTTGAGAGCTCATTTCTCACAGACTATAATTAGACAAATTGGTCCATATTATCCCATTATCTCAGGACTTTTTAATGGCCTCATTATGAATATTTCAGGAGGAGGGCAAAGATGAATTTTCTTCATAGGGTTTTGACTCTTATTCAATTATATGGAAACAGTTGTATCCTTCAATTTCACCTTCCAATTTATTAAGATTTTAACAAAAAATCCTGAGTAATTTTTTCCAATATGAAGAATCAATGTAACACTTTAAAAAATTAATTTTATTATAAAATTAACAGATTTATAAATACCTTATAACCTCAACCAACACTCCCAGTTCTCCACTCTTCTCAGCCTCTGGTAACCTCTAATCTAATATCTGTCTGCATGAATTTGTTAGATATTTCATAAAATTAAGTGATACAGTATTTGTCCTTATGTGCCTTGATTATTTCACAGAGTGAAATGAGTTTTTATCATTTTTTTTAACTTTTTTTCTGTATTAAAGAAATTGTGTGTTCACAGAATAATCCTGCATAAAATATAGGATTGCCATATGCCACCCTATTATTTTTTAGTGTACTTTTTATTTTTTTAAAAGAAACTTAGATTATATAAATGTTACAAAAAGGATATAGAGGATTTACATATGCCCTGCTCCCTAGCCCTCCCACATTTTTCCACATTAACAACATCCTTCATTAGTATGGTTCACTTGTTACATTGATGAACACATTCTGGAGCATTGCCAGTAAGTGATGATTCTAGTTTATATTGTAGCTTACACTCTCTCCCACAGATTTTTTAAGTTATGATAAGATAGATAATGGTCTGTATCTGTCATTGCAATGTCATTTAGGACAATTCCCAAGTCCCAAAAATACCCCCATATTACACTTATTTTTCCCTCTCCTTCCCTACAGAACCTCCAGTGGCCACTGCCTCCACACCAATGATAAAAGTACTTCCATTGCTAGAAACAAAATAAGTCTATAGTAGAATAATAGTGAGTCTACTCTAGTCCATCATTCATTCCCTAATCCTGAGGATTCTGGGATGGTGGTGCCTATTCCAACTCTAATTGAGAGGGGACTTAGTTCCCATGGGGCAGATGGATGGGACTATTTAGTTTGCAGTTGCAGGCACTCTCTGTTCCTTGAGATGGTTGTTGACCATCATTATCTCCTTGTTAGTTGTCCTAGGTGAGTCCAATGAAGAGAGTAGGTTTTACAACTCTGTTGAGTTTCATGGCACAATTAGTACATGGACAACCCAAAGATTTAAGTCTCTTGGACATACAACTGTCAAATCTATTACTAACTATAGGTTAAAGTAGAAGAGGCAGAAGAGCCATGTGTAGCATAACCACAACTGAGTCCAACTCTGTCACACTAGGGAGCATAAATTCCAAAGTAGGGCCCACTGGCATGGTGCCAAACTCCTGAGCTGTCTGCCCTGCCTATAGTATCTGGATATCCCCAGAGCCCTCAGGAGCCCTGCTATTATTTACTTTGGCAGTCAAAGAGGTCCTGCTGAGAAATGCATAAGTGTAACCTCATTTGTTTCCATTAGAAGAGTTAAAGTTTTACAGAAAAATCATACAAAAACACCAGTCTTCACTTATGTTCCCCCCACACAATCACAGATACAAACACACAGAGTTTTTCTTTTAAAAGACATTTTGCTTTATGGTAACTTTATTAAATTGACAAAACAGTATTATAAAATTTCTACACTATTAGCTATAGTCTATGGTTTACCTTAGGTTTCAATCTTTTTGTTCAACTGTTGTAGCAGATGAGAGTCAAGTCTCCAAAAAATCTGAACCCTATCTTGGCTTTCATAAGTTTATATAAGGACTTCAAGCAGGCATATTCCCAAGCAAGTGGCCAGGGAGGGGTTACAAAAGCAAAAGGTGTGAGTTTAGCTTATCTTCCTAAATCAGAGGGCTATTAGGGAGGAAAAGAGTCATTATCTGTTTAGAGTTGTTAATTCCAGTTGAAAGAGTCAGGTGGGGAGTGCTTATCTTCCTAAGGATGTGGATTCCAGGGAGAAAGGGAGGGAGGGAGAAAGGGATGAGGGGTGCTCATCTTCCTAAAGCTGTAAGTTTCTGCTGGGAGGGGGGGGTTAGGGCCACAGGGCTTACTTTGTCAGGACCATTTATGCTTTTAAAATTTTGTGATAACATGTATACAACTTAAAATGTTCCTTTTAAACCCTTTCAAATTTGATAGTGATAATTACATTAACAATGTGGTGCTTCCACTGCCATGATCAATTACCAAAATATTTTCCATCACCCCAAACAGAAACTCTCTACCAAAAACTTGTATTCTAGTTTCTGAATATGAATTTCTGTATTCTAATTATGTCATATGAGTGAGTACTTACAATATTTTCCCATGGCTTATTTAAAAAAACAGGATGACTTCAAGGTTTATCCATGTTGTAGCACTGTAATGGTTTGGGTTTTATTTAATTATGAATTCCAAAAATATAAATTGGATTATTCTTGTAAACTAATCTGTTCATCTGGGCATGATTAAGTTATGATTAGGGCATTAACTGCCAGTCAGTGGGACATTGAGCCCCACCCCTTGGTGGGCATGGTCTCAAGTATAAAAGGCTAGACAAAAGGCAGCAGAAGCAGAGAAGCAGAGA
>PVKH010006576.1:0-20937 GCA_004027955.1 Chaetophractus vellerosus | reverse complement strand
CCAATTGTTTAAGCCACATATGTTTCCCTAGACCCGACTTTTGCAAGTTTTGCTAAGTTATGTGGAGCTGTTTCTTTCAGCAATGACAATATCCTCCCCCTTCCAGCCTATGAAAGGATGGAAGTGGAAGAGACCGAAGGAGGAGGTTTCTTTGGAGAATGTTACTGAAATACTAAGATGTTTTATCTCCTCCACATCCAAGAAAGGAGAATGGTGCTTCTCCTTCATCTCAACCACTTGAAAGCACCATTCAATAGACCTGACATATGTGCCCTAGAACCTGGGAATTCAAAGTGTGGCCCATGGACCAGCAGCACAGACACATCTGGGAGCTTGTTAGAAATGCAGAATCTGCCTCCAACCCAGATGCACTGAATCAGAATATGCACTTTAACAATATTCCCCAGATGATTTGTTAAACTTCTGGTAACATCTTACTGAGTCTGGCTGAGTAAGGAATTGAACCCATAGCAAGATACTTTAAAAAAACAGCCAATATGAAAAATATAAGCAAAAGAAACTTATAGAAATGAAGATCTGAGTCACTGAAATGAAAAAGAAAATGCAATGAACCACTTAAACAACAGTTTAAAAACAGATGAAGGGGAGCGGGTTAGCTCAGTGGTTGAGTGCCTGCTTCCCATGTATGAGGTCCTGGGTTCAATTCCTGGTACCTCCTAAAACAGGAGTCCTTAACAAGGCATCTGTGAGTTTGAATTGAAATTCAAAAAACCATTATTCTCGTGGGGACGTGTTGGTGCAGGTGTGATATAGTTATTAAATAATGCATAGTCTAGTGTGGACTCAGTAAGGGGTCCTTAGTTTTCACCTGACTGGCAAAGGGGTCCATGGAACAAAAAATGTTAAGAGCCCCTGTCCTAGAACAAAAAAAAAGATGAAGAAATAATTAATGAATTAAAGATATATCTAAGGAAATTCATTAGACTATAGCAGAAAAAGAAAAGGGATGGAAAATAAGAAAGAGAGGTTTTTAAGGGTTATAGAAGAGAATAAGAAGGTCCAGCATGTTTATAGTCAGAATCCTAAAAAATGAGATGGGAGAATGAGAAGGAAATAATTTTTCTTTAAAAATCCATGACTCAGGGATTGTGGGAAAATGGTGATGAACTAATAGGCAGAGCTAAATGCTCTCACAAAAACAATGGATAAAGAGCCAAAAGCTGTCCAAGGGATCTGCTTTGGGGGTCAGCAGACCAGGACAGTGCTATACAATTCCCAAGAAGGTGAGGGAAGAGAGGTGATGAAGCTGAAATGACAAATGTAAGTTACCAAGCCCCCAAGATATTAAGTCCCACCCCCCCAAGATATCAAGCTGGGGTAAAACCCCTGGCTCTCTGCAGCCAACTGAGAGGGGAGCAAGCATCTTCCTTCCATCAGCTGTTTCAAGGGAAAAGGGAGGGGAGCCAGGGTGCTTTTCTTCAGTGAATTCAGCCAGCAGAGCCTGCTTTGAACCTCTGATCTGGAGATTCAACACAAGAATACAGGAAAGCAGAGACTGAAACACCTCCAGTGAAAAGGTGTGCTGACTATCACCATCTGCTGGCTGGTCTTGAAATTGCATGTACAAAAACTGCACTGTCTGTATCCTTATCCTGGGAGAAAATCTGTACCCCACTAGTGAGTCCCTGGCCCAATTTTGAAAACAAGCTGGGCAATTTTAAAGACTGAGAATAAGTTGAACCAAATATCAAAGAAGAGCTGTGGGAAAAAAAATACGAAAGGGAGAGAAATTAGCCATCAGAGTAAATTCACCAATATATTCAGATGCCTAGACATCAGCAAAAAATTACAAGCCATACTAGGAAATAGGAAGAGATGGCCCAGCCAAAAGAACAAACCAAATATCCTGAAGAGATACATTGTTTAATAAATTAATCAGTGATAATCACACACCTCTCTTAAATCACATCAAAGAATTTAAAGAAAATATGGCTAAAGAAATAAAGGATATTAAGAAGACACTGAGAGAGCATAAAGAACAATTTGAAATCCTGCTAAGAAAAGTAACAGAGCTTGTGTGAATGAAAGACATAATGGATCAAAAATACATTAGAGGCACATAAGAGCAGATCTGAATTGCTTGAAGAAAGAATTAGTGATTTTGAAGCCATAACATCTGAAGTGGAAAAGACAGGAGAACAGAAAGAGAATAGAATGGAAAAAATGGAACAGAATCTCAGGGAATCGAATGACAATGTGAAATACACACAAACATCACATTATTTGTGTCTCAGAATGAGAAGAGAATGGAAAAGGGGCAGAAAGAATATTTGAGGAAATAATGACCGAAAACTTCCCAACCATTATGAAGGACATAAATATCAATATCCAAGAAGGACAACACACCCCAAACAGAATAAATCTGAATAGACCTACCCTGAGACATCTATTTAGAACGACAAATATCGGAGATAAAGAAAGGATTCTGAAAGCAGCAAGAGAAAAGCAAAGCATCACATACAAGGGAAACACGATAAGATTAAGTGCTGACCTCTCATCAGAAACCATGGAGGAGAAAAGAAAGTGGTATGATGTATTTAAGGTACTGAAAGAGAAAAACTTCCAGCCAAGAATTCTATATTTGGCAAAGCTGTCCTTCAAACATGAGGGTGAGCTTCACAGACAAAACAAAAACTGATAGAATATGTTACCAAAAGACCAGATTTGCAAGAAATTTGTAAAAGACCAGATTTGCAAGAAATACTAAACTAAAGGATAAGAAGACAGACAACGGAACAATATGACAACAGAGAACTGAAGGACAAAATGGATGAAGTAAGTAATGGCTTTACAGGAATAACACTGAATGTTAATGGATTGAACTTGCCAATCAAAAAACATAGACTGATAGAATGGATAAAAAATATGAACTCTACAGGTTGTCTACAAGAGACCCACCTCAGGCATAAGGACACAACCAGGTTAAAAACGAAAGGCTGGAAAAAGGTATTCCATGCAAACAGTAACCAAAAAGGAGCTGGAGTAGACCAGATAAATGTTAAATAACAACTTTATAGTGTATGAACAATAATTACTCAGTGCAACTGGCAAATTGTTCCTGTGATCAGCATTCTATAATTTTTTCATAGAAAATAAACACTTGCTTTTAATTGAAGAGGGCTGGAGAAGATATATATTTTTGGATACTTCATTTTTCTATAACCCTTTCTTATTCATACTCTTTAATTAAAATAATCTATCTGGATCAGTGATGATTTAGCATGACTACTGTTGAACCAGATTTTGAGTTTTTTGCCTCATAAAATTATGAGTTGGCCAACTGTTACCTGCTATAATTCATTCCAATAAGATGTGAAGAATTCTCAAATGGGAATTTGATTATCTAGAAAAATTATGGCCTAAATGGAAATTAAATAATTAAACCAATAATTTCTTTCATTCTTAGAGATTATTATGTCCAGTAGTTAGAGCTGTAACATAAAAATTAGAATTATGTTATAATTAATTTCTATTATATTTGAATTGTTATTTACATCTATAAATGTTTATTACTATGCTATCTATTTTTTATAATTGATTATATTAAATCTAACCTGGCCTTGCACTCCTATTTAAAATTTGTAATTTCTTTCAATCTATTTTTCTATTTATTTTACAATTTTACAATAAAGGACTTTTTAACAGGTAAAAAAACTGCCATTGATTATACTTTGTATAGATCATATGGTATGTGAATATATCTCAATAAAACTGCTTCATAAACAAATAAAAAATTGTGCAAGAATAGCCAGAAATAGCAGCTATGGACAGCAGAGGAAACAGAGAGATTGAGAGGTGAGGAATTTTTTTGTTTGTCTGGTTTTTGGTTATTATTATTATTGAAATAATGGAAATGCTTTAATAATGATTGAAGTGATGAATGCACTACTATGTGATTATACCAAATACCGTTGATTGCATACCTTGGAAAAATTGCATGCTTTATTAATATGTATCAATAAAACTGATTTGTTTTTAAAAAATGCTTGACTTAGTATTTTTTTCAGAAGTGATGAGAGATCTAAATCCTCAGATTCAAGAAGCACAATTATCTTAGACAATTAAGTTTTAAAAATATATGTCTAAGTATATATATACATATATGAATATATATTAGAGTACTATTATATATATACATATAGTATATAACAAAATATTAAAGATTAATAAATCTTAAAAGCAATCAGTGCGAAACAGCAGGTTACTCAGACTGATAAGTGACTTCTCAAGTCTAGTCAGGGCCAGCAGAAAATGGAGTGTTGTTACCAAAGTGCTGAAGAAAAATAATGGTCAACTGAGAATTTAATTTCCAGCTAAAGAATTATTGAAAACAGGGTGAAATTAAAATGTTTTTCAGATGAAGACTGAGACTTAATAAAAGCACTACTAAAACAAACAAAAGAAAAACAAACAAACAAACAAAAAAGTTCTACTAAAGGAAGACAGAAATTGAAACCAGAGAGAGGTAGCCAGAAAGAAGCATTTTTACTAGGTTAAGTGGTAAAAACATTAATAAACCTGAATAAAAATTTCCTGTGCCAGACAATAGGTAAAAATAAAAATAATAAATAAATAAATAAATAAAAGGCGAAACTTTTCCTATTAAACTTTAGTCAAGAAAAACATGTAAGAGATAGTAAATGGAGGATGAGGGTGACCTGAGGCAAAAGGTCTAAGGTTCTTACATTATTGAAGAGTAGCAGAGAGATTTTGATTAACTTTAGTTTTTCTAAGTCAGGTAAAAAATTAAAAATTAAGAACAACTTCTAAAATAAATAGACGGGAATAAAGAAAAACTCCTTTAATCAAAAAGAAAGGACGGAGGGAAGAAGCAAGAAAAAAAAGCAAGATTTATAGAAAACATAAATTGAGATTGTAGAAATGAGTCCACATATATCAGTTATCACAATAATAAACGGTTACACTACTGCAATTGAACCAAAAAATCCAGCTACATGATATTTGAATGAGATAGGTTTAAATCATAATGCTATATATATAATATGTAAAGTAAACACTAACTAAAAGAAAGCCCATGTAATTCTACTAAGATCAAATAAAAGGGACCTTAAGGCAAACGGTGTTATTTGGAATAAAGAGAGTCATCACATATAAAAAGAAATAATCCTCCAGGAAGCTACTTTGCTAAAAACTGAGGTTTTGTCTGTAGAGCAATTTTCTCACAACTTCCATTGCAACCTTTAGAGAAGTATTCCTACTGGAAAAAAAAAATTTAACATCTTCCCGATTCTACCTCCCAACTAAGCCAGATCTAGAATTACTAAATTTAATTGCTTCGGCTAAAATAAAGTGTAGACTTACCAAGGTTAGTTCTTTTCTTTCTCCCTTTTAATTAACCCCATGGCAGTCTAAAAGGTTTAAAGCCACTTAAAATTTTCAACAATGTCAAAGGATTCATGTTGAGTGCTCATATATTTTATTTATTAAATCCTGATTGCAAAGAGCACCAAAAGGAATTATATATTTAAGTGAGGATTCTCTGCAGGTTGGGAACACTGGCTCTAGTGTATTTGCAATTATATTAAATATTAAACATTATAAAAGAAATTAAAGTTTCCAGGCAAAGCAGTAGGTAATTTCAGAAACTGAGTGCCTCTTATGCCAGGTTACAGTTACATTTCTTGTAGTCCATTGGCGTTTCAATTGTTTCTTTCTTTAGTTTTTCTGTTTGTGAAAGAATATAATTTTTCCATGTAGAATATAGGGTAGGGATAATAATACCTGCTCTACCTAGCACAGAATTGTGGGACTAAAACTAAATAATATATGTGAAAGCCCTTTACAAAATTTTTAGTACTCTATAAATGTAGGATATAATTCTTACCATGAATTCATGGTTTTATAGTCGATTATTAGTATTAAAAAGCTTTACCCACCATTTCTGTAAAATTTCAGTTATCTATAACTGTGCTTTGTCTAATCTTAAAAAGTATAGCTACTGCCATTTAAATATTTGCCCAAATATAAGCCAGTCATGGCCCAGTAAAACAAATCTTACCACTCTTCTATGGTATACCCAAAGAGAAGGAACACTAGTTCCAGTGTTTAGTGTAAAGAAATGTTTTTGTTAATAAATGGTTTTGTAGCTCTTTTAAGCATGACTAAAATGTCTTGCCTTACCTCATTACGGTTTCTTCCATTACACATTTAGGTAACCCTGAATTCTTGAGGTGGGTTACATGAAGCTGGCTCCCCCCCTCCAAAAGCAGTCAAAATTGTAGAGAAGAGGTGCTGATATGAAGTACAAAAGCTACGAAGCAGCAATGTTCCTTCCAAATGTCATGCCCTTCTTATCTTTCTGTAGAATCTATAGACCCACGCAAGTGTATCCAAAGAAAGTAAGGGCTGTGGAGGTAGACAGACCTGTCAAAACTGATTTCAAAATTGACTACAAATGACAGTATTTAAAGCAGCGTACTGGCATAAGGGTAGACATAGAGACCAATGGAATAGAATTCAAGTCCAGAGTTAAATCCATACATCTACAGCCAGCTGATTTTCACCAAGGGCGCCAAGTCCATTCAACGGAGGAAAGAAGAGTCTCTTCAACAACCGGTGCTGGAACTGAAAATTTACATACAGAAGAATGAACCCCGACCTCTCACCATACACAAAAATCAATTCTAAATAGATCAAAGTCCTTAATATAAGAGCCAATACTATAAACTCTTACAGGAAAACATATAGAGATCCTTTTAAGATTTTACACCAAAAACACGAGAAACAAAAGAAAAAGTAGATAAATGGGACTTCATCAAAATTAAAAACTTTTGTGCATCAAAGAACATTAGCATGTAGTTATGTTATAACAACAAAAGTCAAGTCAGATGGCTAAGTAACAACTTCCTGATTACTCATGGGTGCTTTGGGGGGCGGTATTCAGCTTCTTTTTATCAGTTTAAAGACATAGCTGTGGGACATTCTGAGTCAATACCCATTTGGGAAACTTTGGTTTGTGCTGTTGATGCTTAGAGCTCCCATCCTAGCTCTGACTGGCTCTTGGGTTTGACTCTATCCATCTGGAGTAGTTTGGGGGCCCCCAAAAGCTTGGCTCCTTTTTATTTGCCTCTGACAGCAGATAAAGCCTCACGTTGCCCTTTCTTTCTTTTGAAGGACCAATTTTTCATGGTACTAGTCCTGATTGTTTTCATAGTGTTCAGATCTGTATTTTTATATTAGAGGGAAATAATTTCTCAACACTATCCACTAACAAACATTCTATTAAGTTATCATGAAGGAGTTGTTTAATAAATGGACATGTAAAAATATTTTTTTTTAAAAAAGAACATTATCAAGAAAACGAAAGACAACCTAAGGATTGGAAGAAAATATTTTGAAACCACATATCTGATAAGGGTTTAATATTCAGAATATACAAATAACTCCTACAACTCAACCACAAAAAGATTTAAACAAGAAAAAAAACTAAACTAAAAAATGGAACAAGGATTGAAAAGACATTTCTCCAAAGATGATATTCGAATGGCCAATAAGTATATGAAAAGATGCTCAACATCATTAGCCATTAGAGAAATGCAAATTAAAACTACGATGAGACACCACTTCACAACCAATAGGGTAACTATTATTTTAAAAAACTAAAAAATAACAAGTGTTGGCGAGGATGCTGAGAATTAGGAACCTTGTACATTGTGGGTGGAAATGTAAAATGGTGCAGACACTGTCGAAAACATTTTGGTGGTTCCTCAAAATTAAACATGGAATTACCATACGGCCCAGCAATTCCACTCCTAGGTTTATACTCCCAAAGAATTGAAAGCAGGGACTCAGACAGATATTTGTATAGCAGTATTCATCACAGGACACTACTCACAATATCCAAAAGGTGGAAGTGATCTAATTGTCCATCAAAAGATGAATGGATAAACAAAATGTGGTATATCCATACAATGGGGTATTTTTCAACTGTAAAAGAAGTGAAGTGCTGGTACATACTACAATATGGATGAACCTTTAAGGCATCATATTGAGGGAAATAAGCCAGACACAAAAAGACAAATATTTATTATTTCTCTTATTTGAACTACTCAGAAGAAGCAAATTCATAGAGACAGAAAGCAGAATAGTGTTTACTAGGGGTGGTGGGAAGGGGGAACTAGGGAGCTACTGCTAAATGAATATGAGTTTTGGTTTAGGATGATGAAAATATTCTGGAAATAGTGGTGAAAATTACAAAGTATTGTCAATGTACTTTATGTCAAAGAATTGTCCACTTAAAATGGTTTAAATGATTTTTGTTGTCTATATTTTACCACAATTAAAAATGAACATATATATTTATTTATTTATTTTTGTTTGTTTGTTACATATCCCCCCCTTTCTGCTTGCTCTTGCTGTGTGTTCATTTTTCTGTGTTCTTCTATGTCTGCTTCTTGTCTCCCCCCGTTTTTGTGGCAACGCCCCGAGTCGGCCCTCCGCGCAAGCAGCTCGCCCCGCTCATGGGTGGCTCCATTCCGTTTCGCAGGCGGCTCAGCTCTGTGTTTTGAGGGCTGCTCGGCTCCGTGATTTGCGGGCGGCTCAGCTCCATGTTTTGCGGGTAACTTGCCCTGCCCATGGCGGTTCAGCCCTGCCCGTGGCGGCTTTTTTTTTTTGCCTTGCCCACAGTGGCTTTGCCCCGCTCGGCTTGCCTTTCTCAAGGCCGTCTGCCCGCTCAGAGAGGTCCCCGGGAACCAAACCCGGGGCCTCCCATGTGGTGTACCGGTGCCCTATCCACTGGGCTATACAGCCGGCCCCCCAAAAAATGAACATATATATTTAAAAGCTGGGTAAATAAAGTCAGGTTACTTCATTGCCATTTGCTCATATACAGTCATTCCTTCCACATTGCCGGGATTAGGGGTGCAGCACCCCCGTGATCTGGAAAATCGCCTGGTAAATTAATGATCTTTAATGATCTTTAACGGTGGCACATATCTCTTCCATTCTCCCACTCTGGGATGCAATATTGTTTTTTATTATCTTGTGGAGTAGTGTGTGGGGCAGTTTAGAGGTTTTCATCTGGTCTTTCCCACTATGATAGCTATCACCCATAGACCAAGGACCCAATGTGAGGGTTGCTCCAAATGTCAAGAATATCAATTCCCATTATTCTCTTGGGTACTAAGGAAATAACCACTGGCTGGGTCTAGAGATCCAGTAGGTCCACTGTGATCTGGACTTCAGCCAGGACTCCATTTATTACCTGGGCCTCAGAAGAACCCTAGTTTAACAGGGGCATTATGATGGTGCTTTAGGCCTCTGGATATCAGTGTCCACACAGACCCTACAGCCAAATAGTCCTCAAATGTCTGGGTAGTCACTTGAGGAAATAGGTAGGTACCTTTTGGGTAGGATTGGGGAAATCATAAGTGTTTATTCTTGCCCTTGTGTTACAGGGTCTTTCCTTCTAGGGATCTGGCCACCCTATAGAGGGTTCCAGATCTGAAGATTGACTCAGGTCTGGGAAATGAGTAAAAGATGATGACTTTTTATTGAGGCAATGACCCTCAGCCTCCTGCTCTTCCATTCTTGCTTTTTCTGGTTGTTGACATTAAGCAACGCCCTTGCTGGCTGCCTATCCATTTGGCTTCTAGGGACTCTGTGCACTGTTAACCATCTCTACAACTCCCTGCATCTCCAGCCCCCTTGGATGCCCCTCCAACCTGGCCAGTCATTTCAGTAATTGTGGCCCCACAGATTCTCACAGTTAAGTGCCTCCACCTGGTCTCTATTGGTGGCCCCATCGCCCCTATGTATGTTAATGAGCCCAACTCTGTGACAGCCTCTCTCCAGTCACCACTGGCCTGCAGAAGAGAGCCACCACTGAACATCTCAGTGATGCTGGTGGCCCTCTCAGTTGTGCATTCTTGATGGCTTTGGTGGATGGTATGTCTCCCGTGCATTCCCATGGAACACAAATATCCTCTAGCCTTAGACAATATATCCATTCCAGCATGCCCACTTCTCTCAGCTTCTTTATTCTTTCTTCTACCACCTGTCTGGGAAACTCAGTCATTTTCACTTCACTCAGCATTGGCCAGCACTTTTTCCAGGCTTCTCTGAGCCACCTATGGTAGAATGAGTTATGTACCCCAGATATAAACATGTTCTAATCTTAATCCTATTCTTGTGGGCATGAACTCATTGTAAATAGTACCTTTCAAAGATGTTAGTTTTAGTTAAGCTGTGGCCAACTGAGTCAGGATGGGTCTTAATCCAATTACTGGAGTCCTTATAAGGAGAAAGCCATGGGGAGGAGCTGGTGGCTGGAAATCAGCAGGAACCCAGACGAGAAAGAAGAGGACATCACCATGTGATGAGAAATCCAAGGAACCCAAGAATTTCCAGCCAGAAATCTAGAGACCTGGGGAGGAAGCAAGCCTTCTAGCCTCTGAAACCGTGAGCCAGTATATTCCTGTGTTAAGCCAACCCATTGCATGGTATTTGTCATAGCTGCCTGGAAACTAAGACAACATCCTGGCAGTGATTTTGCTCTATCCTCTAAGGTCTTGCCAAGGCTGTTAAGTTCTGAGTCCCAAGGATGTGGCCCCAAATCAGTGAATTCTTGATTATTCCACTTTATATTCTGACCCATCCTCATGATTAATCATGCTTAAAATCCAATCCCAGGAGTTCTTACTCCCTTGGCTCTTGTCAGTACGTGGCAGCTAATTCTTGAGACTCCTGTAGTCTCTTTTCTCTCTTAGCTGGCCCAGCAGGTCCCCAGCTAGTTTATGCTGGATTTAACTTTGGTTATCAGCCTGTCAGCCAAGAGTGAGAGTGGAAGCATATGGTGATAGTGACACCTGTTGCCTCGTCAGGAGAGAACTCTGCTGCATCCTCCAGCATGGTGGAAGTGCCAGCTCTTACAAGGGAAGAGTGAGCTAGCTCTGCAACTGCTGAGGGTTCAGGGGGTCTACAGTGTCAACAACCCCAGTGGCATCCATCCAGATGTCCCCATCCCAAGTGTTAAGTTCCCAGATTTTTCCAACAAGGTCCCTGACCTTATCAAAACCCAGCTTAGCATCTAAACATCTCTGGAGCTCTGCAACTCCACATACCAGATCTTCAGTCTACTGCTCAACTGTGTCTGCTCTTCTGCAGCAGGAGATCAGGTCCTCTTTGTAAGCTACCAGAGGACCTCTGGCACTCACACTTCACCTTTAACTACTTTTGACCAGCTCTCAGTTTCTCATCCCTCTGCAGAGGCAATCAACTTTGAAGTAATTAGCCAACTCTACTGCCTTTATAAGCCTTGCTTTCCCTACATATATTAAATGCACAAATCATCACTGCTGCCATGGCATGTCCCACCATCAGGGCGTTTTCCCAGGTCATCATCAGTGAAATCTTCAGCAATTGGACCACCACGTTGTGTCAGGGACTATCTGTGCCCCACCTACCACTCAGGACAGCATCTTCTTCACCCACCAGGTGATGAGTAAACCAGTCACAAATCTCCATCTCAACACCTGTTTACTTGGACCACATTCAGTATCAGTTTGCATGAATTCAGATCCTCCAAGAAGCAGAGGCCAAGAAAGGATTAGAAATGCAAGAAATTTATTTGGAAAATGCTTGTGAGGAAAAAAGGAAAGTGAGCCAGAGGAGGCAGGGAGAGCTGTCAAACTGTGATGCAGGCTTGGTTCCCGAGAAGGAGAGAGGGAAAGATAAGGCTTTGAGTAGGAGAGTCTCGGATGCAGCGCAGTTTTGAGAGTGATTCAGCCAGGCTGATTAGGGAGTCCTCAAGCCAAAGGTGCCCATCGGAGGAGTTCCCTGTCTGGCAGGAACGGGCCTGCTCAGTCTAGTAACTAGAGAACACCTTGACAGCCTGATCAAAATAAACACCCCCAAGGAAGGGCAGACCAATTTCATATGCCTCTGGATATGATACCCTGAGAAGGACACAACAGTGCTTCTGTGATATTCCTGCCAAAGCTGCACAACCTGAATCTAATCATGAGGCTACATCACCGAGGGCAAATAAAGGGACCTATGTCCATCATGACCAGTAGTCCTCTAAAATGTCAATGTCATGAAAGACAAAGAAAGGCTTAGGAACAAATCCAGGTGAAAGGAAACTAAAGAGATGCGACAACTATTTTCAATAATGACCCTGGATTGAATCCTGTACTGGAGGGGAAAAGAATACCATCAAGAGCATTACTGGGACAGCTGATGAAATTGGAACATGGACTGCAGATTAGATAAAAATATTGCCTCAATGTTAAATGTCCTGAATTTGATCATTGTACTGTGATTACATAAGACGTTAATTTTGATCATAGGAAATACACAATGAAGTATTAAAGCTTAGAGGGGCATGAGGTATGCAACCTACACTCAAATGGTTCAGAAAAACAAATTATATTCATTAGAGAGATTATGAAGGGTATTTTCAGAAAGGTACACTAATTGAGATGCAAGTACAACCACTGTCATCAACAGTGATCAAATACTGCACCTAGGCATGAAAAGTACACGAGCGGTATTAAAACATGTCATTAACACCGACTCTTCTGGCTTCTGGCCAGCGAGATGGATGAGGTGCTGAGCCCAGATTTCATGGGATGGCTATCTTTTCTCAATCACAACTATTTGGTGATTCATTATTGCATGTGCCAGAAACTCCACCCCAAGTGGAGGCAATTATCTATCATTTTTCCTGTTTTTGCTTTAAAGTTACAAGTTGAATAAGATTCTAATTGTAACTTTGATCTAGTCATCAGTCCTACCATACTAGTTTACCTAAAGGGGATATAGGAGTGGGGGTGGTCAGTCTGCCAGGGTATGTTAAGTTACAGAAATTTAAAAGTAGATTTTTAAAAATTAGACCTTGTAAACGAGGTCAAGAAAGACACCCAGACATCTGAGATGTCCTTATCAAGCTCTAATCTTCACAATTCTTGCACAAAACTCAGGCTTATTTCTTTAAGTTTTATCTCCATTTACCCAATGTGTAAAGAAGTTATCCTTTTGCAAAACGCCTCCATCCATTATCTTCTAGACATTACAGCAACCTTGAGAACTATCCAACTCTGGATCTGAATCCCAGCTCTTCCATTTATTGCCATGTGACTTAGGAGAGCTATTTAACCTCTCTATACTCTCAATTTTATTATCCCTCTATTACAGATATGATTCTGAGGCTCCAAGCAGCTTAGCAACTTGTCCAAAAAAAATCACTAAGCAATTTACTGTTAGAGCCGCAACCTTCCATGAAAGGCTGACTCCCCCACAAAGATAAGGATTATTTTCCATTAGCTCAGCATTGTTTGAGGTCATGGAATGTTGCTCAACAAAGTGTTGTTTGAAAATAGAAGCCCCATTTCTCAAGAAGTGGGCTAAAGAAGATTTTTCTGCCCTGTAATCCCATTCGATAAGCATTTATTTAGGAGGCAGGCAGCAGAGTGGGCAGATGGGAGGGGGCTTTGGAGTCAGAAGTTTTGGAGTTGAATGCAGGCTCTGCCACCTACTCTGCACTCACTTTTCTCTTTGTTGAAGTGGAGAGCCTGAGACAGAACCTGTAATTTTTTCGGGATGAGTAAAATAATATATGAATAGTGGCTAGTACACGGTAGGCGTTCAACAACTCATAGTTTTAAAAACATGTATTATTTGTTGAGCACCTACTACCCATCAGGAACCTTTCCAGGCACAGGAAATATGAAGAGGCAGAAAACAGCCCTTGCCCTCAGGGCCTCACCCTCCAGGAATTCCTGATGGCTCTTCATGGAGTAAGTATATTAATCCAGTTGTGTAGCCTGCGATTATTTTTCACCAGTGTGCCTTTCAAATTTTGTTTATATTCTTAATTTCTGAAGCTTTTCATCTTTATGTAGTAAAATCAGATTTTTCCTCATTGCTTTATTTTCAGCTTTAAACTCTGAAAGCTCTTTATTTGGGGGCTCAGGTTAATGCTCACCTATGTTTTTTTTTCCCTAGTTCTTTTACAGATTTAATTTTTCACATATAAATCTTTAATCCATCTGGAATTTACTTGGCTATATGGTGGTAAGGTAGTTAATAATAATAATAGATCATCTTTTTAAAGACACTTTCCAATAATTACTGCCTCACTTGGCTTGTACCTATTTCTGTTGTAATAACTTACCTTCTAAGCTGCCTGTTGTGAAAATGGATTGCTATTCAAAGGCCAATGGGGAAGAAATATATATTTGTGGGTTTTGTCCCATTTAGTTGCAGAACATTAAGTGTCAACTCTTTAGTCTCGATCATATAAATGTGGACACTTTGACTATTTTGTATCAGGGCTAGGGGTCAGGACCTCCCTAACCCTAGAGAGAAGTGTGAGGGAGGTGAAGTCATTTCACCCCCCTATTAGCCACCTGCCCCCTGACCACTCCATCCACCTGTCATTGTTCCCCTTATGCTCATCTTTTCCAGATGCACTGTGGAGTCATTTATGCCTCAGAGATTAAAAAAAAAAATCGAGTAGAAGAATCCTCACTGATCCACCCACACCTTCCTCACTCTAATTCTGTGATTCCTTAAAAGCTTCTTACAGTAGTTTGAGTCTTTTGTGGACAACAGATAATTATGTTCTTAACTAATCCATTCCTATGGGTGTGAGCCTATTGTAGGTGACCTTTTCATTAGATCATTCAGTACAGCCTGACCCAGGGTGGGTCTTAATGCTCTTAGTGGAGATTTTTATAAATGGGATAAACATGGGGACAGGGAGACACAGGAACAGAGAAGAACACATAGAAGCTGAGAGAGAAATCCACAGAGGGGGCAGCCAGAAGCTGAAAGCAACGGAGCCCAGAGGAGAAGGCAGAGACCAGCAGATGCCTCCATGTACAGAGGAGTCCAGGATCACCTGCAGCCTTCTTTTGGGAGAGAGCCAAATGTTGATTTGGACATTCTTCTCAGCCTCGAAACTATAAACTTGTAAGTTAATTACTCCCCATTGTAAAGGCCAACCCATTTCTGGTATATTGCCTTGACAGCCTTTGGCAAATTAAAATACTGCTCCAGGTACTTGACCTTCAAGAGAAAACATATGAGAAATAGTCTCCATGTTAATCTGGCTCGAAGCTCAAATGCACTTTCCCCAGAGATCAGAACAGGGCTGGGCGACCTCACTGTCCAGAAATGAGTCTGGACAAAGATGGTTTCCCCTCAAATGTCTCGCTGGTTCTCCAAGATCCTTGGGCTGGTGTGGATCACCTTGAAGCCACGGCTTGGCCCTCTGGGTGTGATGTGAAAGGCTAGAGCCCTGTAGTTGGTACCAGGCTGTCCCTGGGCTCCCCCAGGCCAGAGATGGATGCCTGCACTGTGGTCAGCAAGAATGGTGCAAGAATTCTCTCTTGCCACCAAGGCCCAGCCGGCTCCCCTGACCTGCTGTGAGAGGTGAGGAAATGTCTGATGGGGCTTTTTTCCCTGCCTCTGCCCCCCCATTTGTTCCACACATTAAGTAAATGTTGGGAGTTTACCACTGCCAACCCTCAGAGGGTGAGATCATTGGAGGCAGGTGGAGCTTAGGAGGGGGCACCACCAGGGCTAGTCTCAGTGCAGACTGATAACCTTCTTGGCAGGGGTGTGGATGGAAATAGCTCAGCACTCTTGCATTTGCACAACTCCATCTTTTCTTCATCTGTGAGGTGGGGGTGATGCCACCCTCCCTGTCAACCCCCTCACAACCTAGTCTCAGGCTGCCTTGTCCCAAGAAAATTCCTCCAGCCTGACTATTTACCACCAAGCTCCAAATCAGGGCAATCCTTTCTCAGGGTCGCTCAACCAGTTCACCTACCCCATCCCCTAACCCTCCAAACCCCTCCCACCCCCACTACACACACTGCCCTAGCCTGAGCAAGGCAGAAAAGCAAAGCACCTCCCAGTATTTAATCACAACACCCCCTTTCCCAGGCAGTCATATTCAGTTCTAAGCATTTGAGATCCCACTCCAAAATTTTGATGGTGGTCATGAAAGGGGTGGAGTCTTCATGAAGTGCCTGTGCAATTTGCCAACCTCAGGGCTACAGATGTCAGGGATGACTTTGTTGGCAGTGACACCTGCAAGTCTTGCCACCTTTATAGACACAAGCTGTTGCTGGTCAAGGTCAATGTGTGTTGTAGGGAAAAGGGCTTGGGGGAAGGGACATGGCACCGCAACAGCCTTGAATAAGCTGCTTTTCTTAACACTGTGGGAAGGAGAAACATCCATGTGGTAGAAATATGCATTCCACACATTCATCCTAACAAATCTCTTTCCCAATAAGAGAAGTTATGAAAGGAGATGCTCCCTCCAAATGCCTAGTCCAAAAAGCATGGCCCTCCAAGAAAATAGCAGAGTATTTAGCAAGAATCTTTTTAGAAACAAAAATATATATACAGGTAAATAAAACCTGCATATGAAATCTGGTATATCCCTAAGAGGCAATTTTCAGGCAAACTGCTCATTGTGTTTGTTATTGTATTTAATGACTGGGTAATAGCATCACACACACACTCTCTCCCTTTTCATTTGGATGGTAGTTGCAGCTTTGTTTTTGATGTCTTGGCCTATGTCACTCTATTCCAACCCATCCTCTACAATTTGGCCTTTCTAAGATGGAAATCAGGTCATGTAACTCCAGGTCTAAAACCCTCCCGTGGTATACACAGGCCTGTCACTTCTATAGTCTTGTCTTTTACTATTTTTCCAATATACAACTTATATCTCACCACTGCAAAACATTTAGTTTTTCTAATCTACCAGGTTCTCCCTCAAATGCCCAAGCCTTAGCCATACTCTTTCTTTTTTTTCCAGAAAGTCTGTTCCCTACTCCCACACCACAGCCATTTCATCAAATACAACTTACTCTTCAAGTCTCAACTCTAGCATTGTCTCATCTCCTTAGGAAGCCGTCATTTGTACTTCAGGCAGGTAGAAGATACTGCCTCTTTGTTCTCATATAGTACCTTGGGCTAACCTTGAATTGCCCTTGACTTTTTTTTTTTTTTTTTGGCAGACAATTTTATTATAGGGCTATTTATAAAGGGAAAATGGCAAGCTTATTCAAAAAACATGGGCTATAAAACTCTCATTTATTTTAACAACAAAAACATGGAGAAAAACTAGAAAGAGATACCAAAATATTAACAAGAATTATCTTTGGTTTGGTAGGAATATGGTTGTTTTTTATTTCATGTTTTATAACTATTTCTAAAGGCCTGACTCTTTAAGTTATTGTCTTTCTCAGTAGACTCCAAACTTCTTGAGGGCGGGGTCTTGTCATTCATTCCCATGTCCTCCGTTCCTAGCACTGGGTTGGAAATCAGCAAATATGTGCTGCATAATGATCTTTAATATCATCAGCAGTTTCCTTCTGCACATTATCTAATTACCTAGTGTTTCCCAAAATTAATGGTGCTGATCACTTCCACTGCTGAACTGGTTACCTAGAAAACTTCCACGCTGATTAGCTAAGTCTACTTTTCGACCACCCCCCTCCGCAGCCAGCTGGAGAAGATTAAATATTGATAGCAGCACTCTCACTTTTCCCCCAAGGCAACCAAGAGCTAAAACCCCATCCACTGCCCTGTCATCATGGCTAATGCTCACAGGATGGCACCAACACATGGTGCTGGGTCCAAAAGGCGTCATTAACACCCTCTCCTTCACCCTCACCAACGAGCACGTAAATTCACTTTGTCAGAGCAAATGCTCCTCTTGGGGGACATCTGCTCAACCTCAAGGAGAGAGTAATGACCACAGCCCATAGGCAGCAGGGGATGAGTAATTTACTGCTGCTAGGCAATTAGTGTTGCTAGAAAAAAATAATGGCTTTCATTTAAAATTCTCTTTAAACCATATGTATCATGGCTCGTGGGATAATTTATGTATCATTAGACACTAAGAAACATACATCATGCTAATAAATTGTCTCCCCCATTCACCACAGCCAATAGCTCCCAGGGGCCTTTAAGAAGTCAGGGTTTTGCCGTCCTTGTTATGTAAGGTGGCGGGAATACGTTCAGATGTAACTCATTTAGCTTCCCATTCACACCCCAGATCTCTGGCAGAGACAGATGGCAGGAGAAACATTTGCCATCATTTCACCATTCCACCAACTGGTTTACAGCAGCGTTTGCTGTAAATGAGCTGATGTAAAACAGGCATGAGTTTTATTGTTTTCCCTAACAACTTGAGTGTCTATTTTGACATTTGTTTCATTTTCAAGTCTTCCCAGTGCTAATACCCTATTTTCTCCAAGACATGGCATGTTTAATGATCCTATAAGTTCCCATTCAAAGATAGGCCATGCACACTAAACTCTAATGGCTGTAAAGAGCTCAAAGAGAATGCTTGTGTGGCCAGTGTGAGGAACAAGTCCCAAAGGACTCCATCCTGCAAGGTCTGAGGTCATAATGGTAACTGGGCAAACACGCTAGAGTTTACAAATTGTACCACCCTAAACCAATTCTCTGCCAAGGGAGAAACATCAAATGGAAAGAGAATGAGGTTCTTCATTGATGGACAGTGGGGTGAGGGGCAAAGTAGAACATATTCAGAAACACTGATCAGTATCATCAATGACAAGTTTTTGTACATTTATAGACCAAGCAAGTAAGGCCTTTTAGGTGCTACCAAAACATGCTCAGTTCTATGCACTTTATGTTTAACTCAGTTAACCTTGCAAGAAGTCTATGAGGTAGGTCCTGTTAGCCCTAATCTACAGAAGAGGAAATAAAGGCATGGTGTCCTAGGACACTAAGGAAGTAGGAGGACAGGAGCCCAGGCAAATGGCTGCAGAGGCAATTCTCTCCATGTCTGCGCTATTCCATTTCCCATAGAATCTATTCACAAAGATGGCAGAGAATCAAAGGGAAAAGGTAGTTCAGGTTTAATGCCAGGGTTGGTAGGAATTTTAAACTTAAATGCCAAGCCCACATATTTGTTGAGATTTATCATCGTCGTTACTTAGAAGCAAAAGTTAACTTGCCCAGGACCACAATGCTTCAGGTTAACCTGGGATTTTAAACTCAGGTGGATCTAGATGATTTCCAACCACATCCTCTTTCCACCACCTCAAGTCAGCAAGCTTAACTGTGTCACTGCAAGCCAAGGAGATTAATTCTACAAGGGTTGGAAATCTCAGAATTGCGGCAGTAGGCACAAAGAGGCTCCTAACTTTCACAAATGTCCCAGATGTGTCTATTAGCAGAGTTATGAGAACATTGTTTGATAAAATCCAAACAGATAGTATGGTTGGTAAAGTGATAATTGTTTAGAATTTTTAAAAAGAGAGACAATGTTTTCACAGATACAGGGTAACCTTGAAAAATATTTTTCCTCCTGAAAGTGTTTTGTCCAGCTTGAGGGAAAAGAAATAAAAGGAAACATGAAAGCCAATAAAAGAAAAACATGAGCATGGAAGACCTTCATTAATCTTCTATTCAAATGGCAGTCACAGCTACAGAATTAGCTGGAGGCTTTAACAGCAATTCTGTTCAGAGACAAAACTAAGTATATGGGGGATATAATCAGTAGTGAATAAGTGATCTAATTACATACCCAATTCTGGAGTTTTATGAAATGACTCCAAAACTACCAGTTAAATGGTCCTTGGTTTAAAAGTTGAGCATAACTCTTGACATTTTTATAAGAAAAGGAGTTAAATGAAATGATAATTTGAGCCCAAGTATTGTTTAGAGAACCTAAGTCACTAACTCTCTTACAGACTTTAATGATATTAGCTGAATTATTTCTCCTGTCTCAATTTGGTGCAGGCACATGAAGACAGAGTAGAGGTAAAGAGATAGGAGGGAGGGAAGAGAAGGGAAACCTGTGGGGGCTGGGGAGAAAGTCACAGTCCTATGAGGAAAAGAGGAAGGATCCTGGGACTGGGTCCTGTTTAATTCAAATTCTTATTCTTCACCAATAAATTAAAATAGTTGACCCCTGAAAGGGCTCAAATATGAAATAAATATCTATATGAAGTGATCATAGTATCTCAAGTCACTATCACAAATATTTGTTGATTAATTTCCATATACTAGCCCCTATATCTCCTTCACTGCTTTTAATAAAGTGGGAAACCTCTTTTGGAGACCAGGTGGTTAAAAGAGATGCGTCATGAATTTTTTAGCAGGTAGATGTCCATAGTCACAGCCTTTAAAAAATAATAGTAGTTCCACACGTTACAATAAAAATAAATTTATTTGGGGAAAGTTGATCATATTTTCTTGCTTGGCAAAGGTAAATCCCCACCACAATGGGGTTCAATTGTTAAAATGAGCGTGTACTGCCACAGTTGACTTCCACATGTCGTTTGGGTACAATCACCAATTAGCATGAGTGATGAAGTAGGGTCCAAATGACTTGGATTCCTATTTATTCCATGAAGACAACAGTTATTTCACATCTTGCTGAAGAACAAAAACCACAGGAATAAAGGCCACGAAAGGTCCACTGCCAAGTGGTTTTGTTGATTTAAGTGTGATCTTTAAATGGCTTAATAGTTCTCCAGCTTGGTGCCTTTAGTTTGGCATAGCAACCGACTTCATTTCTGTGCAGACCATGAATAAACAAGTGCCTTCTAACACAACACTCACTTTTAAAACAAACCCTTATTTGACCAGAAGCACACGTTTTTAAACACATAGTTTTAAACACCATTGCTTTGTACATTCATGTCACAAATCACAAGACAAATAGAGAATTTTATTATCACTGCTCTTTTGCACTAATGCCCAGTAGTAGCTTGTGATGCTTTTCATCATTCAAGTTTACAAAAAGTAAGTTAGGGACTTCAGCCACGGTCAGCCAGCTGGCAGTCACTCCTCTTTCCTGCTCTGTGATTAAGTCAGTCAGGATTTTTGGAAGTGCTGGTTCAAGCTGTTTCAGGATCCCTCTGCTTTGCCGCTGTTGAGGGAGGCCTGAAACTT
>PVKH010006575.1:0-20807 GCA_004027955.1 Chaetophractus vellerosus | reverse complement strand
CCTCCCCTCAGAACCTCTAGTTGCCACTGCTGCCACATCAATGACAAAAGCTCTTCCATTGCTAGAATAACTAGTTCCTACTCATTTCTTATTTTTTAAAAATGACTTGCTAATAACTACCAAAGAATGACTACGAGTTTTATTTGCATTTCACCACACCTGTGGATTAATTTAGAAAGATTTGATATTTAATAATATTGAAACTTTCAAATAATTACATGGTGATATATGCAAAATACCCAAAAGGCCTTCCTTGGTGTATGGGAACTTCCTTAGGTATGGATTGGGCTGTTATTTTTACATTAAGTTATATAGCAAAGATGAAGGGATTCCACTGATGGAATTATTGTATCAAACCTGTGGCCTTTAGTTAGTCAAAATGGATTAACTTGGGTGGACTTCATTTCCTAGGTGATCCATTAACAGAAACTTGGCCTTTCCTGAAGAAAGATTTTTTGAGCATAAGGGCAACTTCTGCTGACTTTGAAACACTAAGACATCATGTTGTGCAAGGTCCATGTGGTTATAACCTCCCTGTAGCCCCTAGGACCTGAGAGTCAGCCTCAGCCAACAGCCAGATAGTTAACTGTGACCTCAGTCCTACAAGAAGAAAAAATGAATTCTACCAATAACCAGAAATATTCTGGAAGAGGATCTTGAGCTCCAACATGGGAATGCAGCTCAGGCAACACCTTGATGTAAGGATGTGAAATACTGAAGTTGAACTTGACCTCACCATGCCAGGGCTTCTCATGTCCAGAATTGAAACATAATAAATAGGTATTGTTTTCTGTCTCCAAGTGTATGGTAATCTGTATTGTAGTAAATGCAAACTAATACTTACCGTGTAGCTCCAAATTTACTTAGACCTTATGTAATTATTCTTTTGGAAAAATGATAGTAGTAAAGTTTTGTTCCCTGGAAATAGTCAACCTTACTCCTAAAAATATAAAATGTCCTAATCATAACAAGAAAAACTGATAAATTGGACATCACCAAACTTAGAATGTCTGCTCATCAAAAGATCCCTTTAAGAAAACAGGAAAGCAAACACAAAGTGAATGAACTTCTCAAACTAAGAAAATTTGTTGTTTTTTATTTTGTATATCCCTTCAGATATTTGAGGGCAGCACTTATGATCCCTTGGTTTTTCAAGATTCCTTCAGATAAATTATTAAAAGTGATTATTATTAACGTTCATTTCCAGATTATTTGGAAAGTTTAAAAGGATGGACAGATTTGGGTAGAATAATTAGTACCCTCAATCAGATCTCTACATTCCCAGAGGCATTTAGGCCAGGAATTGAATCTCTTATGCCTGTCATCCTTTGATCATGATGGCTGAAGAGAATTTTGAGGGCAAGGGAGATAAATGGATGATGAAGTATATACATGGTCTGTTGTGTTTTCTGACTCTTAGCATTTATGATGAAATTCAGAAGAAGGGCAGATATTGTATTTAGAAGAATAAAAGGAGTCACAACTAATGAAACCTATGGCTATAATTAACAGTAATGTTGTAATATTTTTTCATCATTGTAACCAAGTACCAATAACAAGAGTCAATAATAAGAGGGTATAAGGGTTATGTGATTTTTCTTTTGGGAGCAATAGATATGTTCTAAAATTGATTGCAGTAATGAATGAATATCTCTGTGATTATAGTGAAAGCCATTAATTGTACACTTTTGATGGATTATACATGGTGCAAATAAAATTGTTCAAATAAAAAAATCATAGTTAATTCCCTTGTATATTTTGTTATTCAAAATATAATGAATCAAAAATGATAATGACAATTGATGGCATTGGAGTAGGCAAGCATGACTCAATTGTCTCACAACAACAGCTAAAAAAAGGACCAAAATCTATCCAATTGTCCTGCTTTAGGGGTCAGAAGTCCAGAAAAGTCCTGGGCAGCCTCCAGGTGGCTGAGGGAGGAAGGACAAATAACCCAAAACAACATACATGAGATAATAAAAACCCATGGCAGCTGGGTAGGATTCCATAATTCACCTTCAGAAGTTAAGCCTGAATAAAACACATGGCTAACTAAGCTGACTGTGAGGGGAAAAACATGTCTTAAACTCTGGGGAATGGGTGGAAGGGTGGGTGTGTCAGAAAGTGGACAGTGGTTTCTTCTCAGTGAATTTGGCCAGCAGAGGCTGCTTTGAATCTCATTTCGGCCTAGACCAGAAACACAAGCAAGCCAAGGTTCAGAAAACACTTCCCTGGAAATGTTCACCAATGATCGCCACCTGTTCTGTGGCCAGAAAGGAGTAAAACTTCTTAAAGTTCTCTCTTAAGCTGAACCACATGGGAGTAAATCTGTGCCCTATTAGTGAGTCTCAGGACCAATTTTGATAATTTAAGATGCATGATTTTAAAACTGCAAAATAAGTTGAAGCAAAAATCAAAGAGCTGTGAAAAAAAAACACTAGGCAAGAGAAAGAAATTGACTGTCAGAATAAATTTATATTCAGATGCTTAGATATTGCAAAAAAGTACAAGCCATGCTAGAAAAAAGGAAGAGATGTTCAAGCCAAAGGAACAAATAAAATATCCTGAAGAGAAGCAGTATTTAAGGAAACTAATCAATGACCATCACACAAATTTTCTAAATCAATTCAAAGAATTGAAGGGAACTATGACTAAAGAGATAAAGGATATTAAGAAAACATTGAGTGAGCATAAAGAACAATATAAAAGCCTGCAAAGAAAAGTAACACAGCTTATGGGAATGAAAGACACAATGAATGAGGTTAAAAATACATTAGAATCACAAGATGTCTATAAGACTTATTCTACTATACATATATTGTGATTCAAGCAATGGAAGAAATTACAATATTGATGTGGAGCCAGTGGCCACTGGATGCTCAGGGGCAGAGAGAGGGAAAAACAGCGGTAATACAGGGGCTTTTGGGGGACTTGGGAATTACCCTGAATGATAATGAAATGACAGATATAGGCCATTTCATTTCATCACATAACCTGCAGAACTGTGTGGAAGACAGTGTGGTCTACAATGTAAACTGTGGTCCATGCCAAATGGCAAAGCCCCAGGATCCGTTTAGCAATTACAATGAATGTGCCACAATAATGAAGGATGTTTATGTGGGAGGGTGTGGGAGGTGTGGGGAGTGGGGCATGTGGGAATCCCTATTGTGTAACATTTAAGTAATCTAAGTATCTTAAAAATATATTAAAAATTATTAAATAAAAAAACAGGAATACATCTGCAAAAAATACCTTAGAGACACATAACAGCATATTTGATTTTATCACAGGCAGATTTAGTGATATTGGGGACAGACAAACTGACTTTGAAAAGACAGGAGAAGAGAAAGAGAATAGAATGGAAAAAATGGCTCAATGTTTCAGGCAAATGACCATGGGAAACGCCCAACCATACATGTTATCGGTATCCCAGAAAGAGAAGTGAATGGAAAAGGGGTAAAAAGTATTTGAGGAAATAATAATCGAAAACTTCCCAACCCTTATCAAAGATAAAAATATCAATATCCAAGGACAAAACACCACAAAAAAAAGACCAACTCTGAGTCAACTACTATGCAAAAATTTTTTCTCATTCTCTTAGTGTCTCTCTCATTCCACATCTAAACCTTTCTGCCTCTCTCTCTCCCTCTATTTCTTTCTCTCTCTCTGTCTCTCTCTCTTTTCTGAAATAATTTTAAGTTCATTGAGAGAGTAAGAATGTAGAAAGTTAGAAAACATGTCAGTCCCACCATACTATGAAAAGGTCAAGAAATCTACAAAATCATATTTATTGAACCTGCCTGAGGACTGAGTTAATGGAGTAACCAAATAATCTGAAAAAAAAAATCAATGCTTCCTAAGAGATGAGGTATTAGGAATGGACTGTCTGGGGGAAGAGAGTGAAGGAACATAGCTCTTCCATACAAGCAGACAAGATTTCAGCTAAAATTTTCATGAATCTCTAAAGCCCTATGGACTGTCTAGCAATTTGAAACAGTCTTGGGGATATTACTTCCCTGGACTTAACCACTAGTATTCATGTGGCAAAATGGGCTCTTGTCCCAGAACAAGGCAATGAGAACCAGGAGCTGAAAGTTTAGAGTTGGGTAGGGAAGGCTCAGAAATTGTAAAAGGTAAAGAAAATAAAAATATGACACAAACAACATGAAATATAGAAAGATAGCATGGTTACTTTCCAAGGGTTGTTTTGGAGCTGACCAATTTTGAATTTGTTGGTGTGAGCTACATCCACTCCTCCCCTTTTTTTGCAGAAGCATCCACATTTCTTGGTTCAAATACAGTACATAACACTTGCTAAACATGCATTTCACATTAATTTGTGGATGTGCCCATTGGTATGGGATGAGCTCATGGGTGTGGTATGAGTACATGTTTGTGGGATGAGGACATGAGAACTGACATATGAGCAAAATCATAGCTTGTTTAACAAGGAAAATGGATTTTGGATAGCAGAAAAAGTTTCTCATGGGGTAATATGATGAAAAAGAATTCTGAAAGCAGCAAGAGAAAAGTGATGTGTCACATGCAAGGGAGGCTCAACAAGACTAAGTACCAAGTTCTCATGAGAAAACATGGAGGTGGCAATCAGCGCTGTGATATATTTAAGATACTGAAAGAAAAATTTGTCAGTCAAGAATTCTATATCTGGCAAAATTGGCTTTCAAAAATGAGGGAGATATTCGCAGATAAAGAAAAAACTCAGAGTTCATGGATCAGAGATCAGCCTTATAAGATATACTAAAGGAATACCTGCAGGATGAAAGGAAAAGAACAGGAGAACAAGGCTTGGAAGAGAGTCTGGAAATGAGGAAAATCAGAAAAAGTAACTAAAAGGGTAAATGAAAAGAGCAGTAAAATAAGATATTACATATAAATGCCAAAGAATAAATGAGTGAAGTAAGCTCTGCATGTACTAGAATATTGAGTATTAATGGATAAAACACCCCAATCAAAAGACACAGGCTGACAGAATGGATTTAACAACAAAGAAACAAACAAAAACAAACAAACATAAAACTGAGTCATCTAGAGATTTCTGGAAAATCACACTGGAGTATATAAACATAGCTCATCCTTCTCACAAAAACATTGTAGAAAGGGCAGAAAGCTATCTGAGGGACTTGTTTGAAGGTCAGCAGACCAGGGCAGTGCTTTGTAACCACAGGGAGGGCAAGGGATAGAGAAAGGAAGAACCTAAAATGACAGCCATGAGTTACTTAACCTCCCTGGCAGCCCGGAATGGCAAACATTCAATACCCTCAAGGTGCTTGACTGTATAAATCCATGGTTCACTGCAGCTGACTAAGTGTGGAACATACATCTTTCTCCCTAGGAAGTGGGACAGTGGAGCAGAGAGCAGAGAGAGGTTTCTCTTCAGTGAATTTGGCCATCAGAGCCTGCTTTTACTCTTGCCAGGTCAAAAGAAAGATACATGAAGTTTGAATGAGTCATCTCCATGGAAAGGTTTGCTGATGCATGCCACCTCCTGGCCAGCTGGGAAATTGCAAAGAGAAAAAATTGCTTTTAGGCCTCTCTTGTCCTGAATCCCTGGATAAAAATCTGTACCCCATTAAGGAGTCCTGGCATGATTTTCATAACTTAAGCTGTGCAATTTTAAAGACTCAGATTAAGTTAAACAAAAAATCAAAGAAGTGCCAGTAAACAAAACCACTAGGCAAGAATGAGAAATTGACTATCAGAGTAAATACATCAACATATTCAGATGACTAGACATCAACAAAAAATTATATGGGGAGCAGATGTAGCTCAGTGGTTGAGTGCCTGCTTGCCATGTATGAAGTACTAGGTTCAACCTTTGGTAACTTGTTTTAAAATTTAAAAGCCATACTGGGAAACAGGAAGAGATGGCTCAGCCAAAGGAACAAACCAAGTAACCTAAAGAGATAATGGATTTAAGAAAACTAATCAATGATAATCACACAAATCTTCTAAATCAATTCAAATAGTTGAAGGGAAATATAACTACAAAAATAAAGGACTTTAAGAAGACTCTGTGTGAGTATAAAGAACAATTTGAAAGCCTGCAAAGTAAAAAAACAGAGCTTATGGGAGTGAAAGAAACAAGGAATGGCATTAAAATATATTAGGGAAAAATAGATTTCATGTATATAACAGTGAGTTTTCTTTTTTTTTAAAGATTTATTTATTTTATTACATATCTCCCCTCCCACCCCTGTGGCAACACGCTGAGACTGGTCACCATGCAGGCACGGCTTTCCCCTCTTGTGGGCGGCCTCTGCTTCCATTCACGGCTGGCTCTGCTTCAGTTCGCAGGTGGCTGGTTGTGCTCCATTCGCAGGTGACCTGCCCTGCCCATGGAGGCTTTTGCCCTGTCCGTGGCAGCTTGTGAGTTTTCATTCAATGAAAACATAATTACTGATATCAAGGATAAAACA
This sequence comes from Chaetophractus vellerosus, assembly GCA_004027955.1. Taxonomy (NCBI): domain Eukaryota; kingdom Metazoa; phylum Chordata; class Mammalia; order Cingulata; family Chlamyphoridae; genus Chaetophractus; species Chaetophractus vellerosus. The sequence goes on along the minus strand of PVKH010006575.1, from coordinate 14,370 downwards.
TCTGAACTTGAAAAGACAGAACAGAATGAGAAAGGAATAGAGCAAGTAGAACATGATCACAGGGAATTGAATGACAATGTAAAATGCAAGAACATAAACTTTATCAGTACCACAGGAAGAGAAGAGAAAGGGAGAAAAAAGGGAGGAATAAATATATGTGGAAATAATACCCCAAAACTTTCATTATGAAAGACCTAAATATCAATATCCAAGAAGGACAACACACCCAAATAGAATAAATCCTAATAAACCTACTGCAAAACACTTGCCATTCAGAATGACAAATATCAGAGGTAAAGAGAGGACTCTGAAAGCAGCAAGAGAACAACAATGTATTACATACAAGAGAACATCAATGAGATTATGTGCTGACATTTCATCAGAAACAATGGAGGCAAAAAGAAAATGGAATGATGCATTTAAGGTAATGGAAAACAAAAATTGCCAGGCAAGAATTCTATATTCTGCAAAACCATCCTTCAAAATGAAGTTGAATTTAAGGTCTTCACAGATAAACAAAAACTGAGAGTATGTTACCAAATATATAGATAGATCTACAAGAGATAATAAAGGTGTGTTACAGCATGAAAGGTAAAAACAAGAGCAAGAGAGTTGGAGAAGAGTGAGGAAATGAAGATTAGTAGGAAGGCTAAATGAAAAGGTAGAAAGACAGACAATAGTAACATATGACACCAGAAAGCCAAAGGATTAAAAAGACAAAGTAATGCATTCACAGTAATAACATTGAATGCTAATGGATTGAATTCCCAAAACAAAGACATTGACAGAATGGATTTTTAAAAAATGAGCCATCTATATGCTATCTAGGAGAGACTCACCTCAGACATAAAGACACAACCAGGTTGAAAGTGAAATGTTGAAAAAATTTCCATGCAAATAGTCAAAAAAAGAAAGATCTTGAGTATTGATATTAATACTAGAAAAATTAGATTTTAAATACAAAACTATTATAGGGGTTTGAAGAAGGTCATTATACACTAATAAAGGGATAATTCATCAAGAAGAAATAACTGTATTAAACATTTGTGTCCATAACTTGGGTGCCCCATGATACATGAGGGGAAATTGAAAGGAGAAATAGAGGTCTCTACAATAATAGTTGGCAACTTCAAAATACCACTCTCAGCATTGGATAGAAAAATCTGGACAGATAATGAAAATGAAACAGAGAGCATGAATAATATGATAAATTAACTAGACCTATCAGATATTTATAGAGCATTACACCCTAAAACAGCAGGATATATATATGTTTTCAAGTGCTCATGGGTCTTTCTCCAGGATAGACCATATGTAAGGTCACAAGACAGGTTTCAATATAGTTAAGAACCTTGAAATTATACAAAACACTTTGAATATAATGGAACAAAGCTGGAAAACAATAACAGAAAATGGGCAAATGCACAATTATGGAGACTAAAAAACACACTCTTAATTAATGGATCAATGAAGAAATTGCAAGAGAATTCAGTAAAATCTTGATAAGAATGAAAAGAGGACACAACATATCTTAATCTATGGCATATATTAAAGGAAGTGATGACAGGGAAATTTATAACTCTCAATGCTTACATTAATTAAAAGAAAAAAAAGTCAAATTTGAAGACCTACCTGCATATCTAAAAGAACTATAAGAAGAAAAAATTGATCCCAAATCAAGGTGAAGGAAAGAAATAATAAATATCAGAGCAGAAATACATGAAATTGAGGGGATAAAAACAATAGAGAAGACCAACAAAAACCAGTTTGTTTTTTGAAAGATGAGCAAAATTGACAAACTCTTATCTAGACTCAAAGGAAAAAGAGAGAAACACAAATAAACAAAACCAGAAATAAGAGGGGGGATATTACCACAGACACTGCAGAAATAAGAAAGATCATAAGATAATAATATCAACACCTGGACACCAATAACTAGAAAATGAAGATGAGATGGACAAATTCCTAGAACCACATCAAGGGTCTGCACCGACCCTAGAAGAAATAAAAGATTTCAATAGACCAAATCAAGTAAAGAGATTGAAAAGCTTATTAAAAACCTCCCAAAAATGAAAAGCCCAGGACTAGACGGCTTCATTGGTAAATTCTACCAATCATTCAATAACAATCTAATACCAGTCTTGCTCAAGATGTTCGAAATTATTAAACAGGAAGGAACCCTACAAAACCCATTCTATGAAACAAACATCACTGTAATACCAAAACCAGAGTAAGATACTATAAAAAAAGAAAGTTATAGCAACATTTCTAATGAATATAAATGCAAAACATCTTCAATAAAATACTTACAAACTGAATCCAACAGCACAGTAAAATAATTATACAACATGAAAAAGTGGGTTTTATCCTAGTTATGCAAGGGTGGTTCAACACAAGAAAATCAATTAGTGTAATAAATCACATTAATAAATTGAAAAATAAAAACCACATGATCCTCTAGATTGATGGAGAAACGGCATTTGGCAAAATATAGCATCCTGTAGCAGATGTAGCTGAATTTTTTGAGCACTTGCTTCCCATGTAGGAAGTCCTGGGTTTGATCCCTGGTACCTCCTAAAAACAAAACAAAACAAAAACAAAAAACGAACTCTCATTTGTGAATGGATGTAGCTAAGTGGTTGAACACCTGTTTCTCATGTACCAGGGCCTGGGTTCAATCCTTGATACCTCAAAAAAAACAAAAAACAAAAGTACAACATCCTTTCTTGATAAAACCCTCCAAAAAATAGAAAGAAGGAAACTTTCTCAATTTGGTAAAGTGCATATAGAAAAAAGTGACAGCTAGCATTGTACTAAATTTTAAAGTCTTAATGCTTTCCTGCTGAAGTCAGGGACCAGACAATGATGCCCACTGTCATCACTGTTATTAAATATTGTACTAGAAGTTCTAGCTAGAGCAATTAGGCTAGATAAAGAAATAAAAGTTACCCGAATTGGAAAGGAAGAAGTAAAACTTTTGCTATTCCCTGATATGATCCTATATCTAGAAAATCCTGAAAAATACACAACAAAACTTCTATAACGAATAAACTAGTTTAGCAAAGTGGCAGAATAAAAGATTAATATGCAAAAATCAGTAGTGATTCTATATACTACTGATGTGCAATCTAAGGAGAAATTTTTTAAAAATCCATTTATAATGGCAACTAAAAGAATTAAAAATATAGGTATAAGCTTGACCAAGGATTAAAAGGAGCTGTAGTCAAAAAACTACCATACATTGCCTAAAGAGACCAAAGAAATCTTAAATAAATAGAAGAGCATTTCTTGTTCAAGACTAAATATTGTTAAAATGTCATTTCTACCCAAACTGATTTACAGCTTCATAGCAATACTCAAAAAATCCCAGCAGCCTTTTTTGCAGACAGGAAAAAGGAAAATATCAAATTTATTTGGAAGTGTAAGGGCCATCAAACAGTCAAAAATGTCTTTAAAAAGAAGAACAAAGTTGGAGGACTCACACTTCCTGACTTTAAAGCAAATCACTCAGCTTCAGTGGTAAAAACTGCATGATACTGCCATAAATGGAATCAAATTGAGAGTGTAGAAAAAGACCCTCACATCTATGGTCAAGTGATTTTTGATAAGGGTGTCAAGCCCACTCAGTTGGGTCAGGATAGTCTATTTAACAAATGGTTCTAGAAGAAGTGGATGTCCATATCCAAAATATACAAAAATTAACTTACACAAAAATTTACTTAAAATGCATCAAGGACCTAAATATAAAAGTTACAATCATAAAAGTTATAGAAGAAATGGAGGGAAATATCAAGGTCTTGTGATAGAGGTTAGTTTATTAGCCCTAACAACAAAAGCAAGAGCAGTTAAAGAAAAATAAAAGATAAATGGGGTCTCCTCAAAATTAAGCAATTTTGTTCTTCAAGAAATTTTGTCAAAAGGTAAAAAGGCACTCTACTTAATGTGAAAAAAAATTGTTTGGAAAAGACCTACCTGATGTGGGTTTTGTATCTATGTTATACAAAGAGATCATACAATCTATAATAAAAAGACAAGCACCCAATTTTAAAAATTGGCAAATGGCTTGAATAGACATGTCTACAAATAGGAAAAAAATTTCCAAAAAGTTAATGAAAAAATACTCAACATCCCTAGCTATTAGGGAAATGCAGATCAAAACTACAATGAGATACCATTTCTCAACTTACAGAATAGATATTACTTTTTAAAAAAAAACTGCAAACTACGAGTTCTGGAAAGGATGTGAAGAAAGAGGGACACTTTTTTTCTGTTGAATATAATGTAGAATGGTGCAGACTCTGTGGAAGACACTTTGGCAGTACTTCAAGAAGTTGAATAAAGAACAGTTGTATGATCCAGCAATCCTGTTAATAGGAATATATTCAGAAGAACAGAAAGCAAGACATGGACTGACTTTTGTCATTCATAGCAGCATTATTAACAATTGTTAAAATATGCAACCAGCAAAAGTGTCCAACACAGATAAAAGGATAAACAAAATGTGGTATATACATAAAATGGAATGCTACTCAGCTGTAAGAAGAAATTAAATTGGGATGATTACGACAACATGGATGAGCCTTGAGGATATTATGTTGAGTGAAAAAAGTAGAAACGGGCAAATACTGTATGGTCTCACTAATATGGACTAAATCAATGAGTAAACTCACGGAGGTAAACTCTACAATGTAGGTTACTATGAAATAGAATGTGGATTGAGAATGGGAGATGATGCTAAATGTATGTAGCATTATAATAAGGTTAATTGTAAAAGTGTGGAAAGGAATAGAGTTGAAAGCAACATATTATAGTGAGTATAATTGACATTGCTGGCTGATATGTGATTGTGGCTGCAAAAGGAAGTCTGTGGATTTAAATGTCAAATGAAAGGAAACTAAAGAATAACCTAGGAAATAAATAACTGTGATTTCAATGATGGGTGTAGATTCTGGTTATTATTATAAATACTAGAATGCCCTTCTTTCACAAAGTGTTGAGAATATGGTGATACATTGGAAAATTAAAAAATATGTGACTTATGGATGAGCATTAACAGTAATATTGTAATATATTTGCATCAATGGAAAGAAGATATTCTTTCAATGCTAAGGGAAAACAGTTGGGTGTATAAGGGTAATGAAAATGTTCTAAAATTGACCAAGGTGGTGACAGCACAACTCTGATGAAAATGAGAGTCATTGAGTGTACATATTGAATGGACCGTACAAAAAATGTCTATAACACAAGGAATCCAGTGGTGGAAGTTGGACTGTGGTTAACATGACCAATATGATAACATTCCCTCTCATGAATGTTAACAAATATATAATACTAATATAAGGTATTAATAATGAGGTGAGTTGAGGGAAATATACCAAATTAAGATATGGGCTATAGTTAAAAGTAATGTTTTAACAATGCTTTTTCACAGTTTGTAACAAATGTTTCACAACAATGCAAGTTGTTGGTTGTATGGAGATGTGTGGAAACCCTGTGTGATTATATGCTTGTTTGTTTTGTAAATTCACAAATGTTAATAGACACTTATTGTGTATGTATGTTCATTCATGAATGATGTACTTCAATAAAATTTTATTTAAAAATATGAGCCATCTATATGCTTCTACAAGAGACACCCTTTAGAACAAATGATACAAATAGGTAGAAAGTGAAAGGCTGGGAAAAGTAATTCCATGCAGACAAGAATGAAAATAAATGGCAGGGTAGCTATAAAAATATAAGAAGAAATAGGAATTAGAATCAAGCTATTTTTTCTTATATTCCCTGTACATGGTTAGGAAGACTAAACATCATCCAGATGTCTATCCTACCCAAATTAATCTACAGATGTGATGCAATACCAATAAAAATAAACACTGTATTTTTAATGAGTTGGAAAAACTAACTACAAAATTTATTTGGGAGGGTAAGAGGCCCCAAATTACCAAAGGCATATTGAAAAAGTAAAATGAAAATGAAGTTGTAGGTAACACACTATTGGAATTTAAAACATACTACAAAGCTACAGTGGTCAAAACTAAATGGTATTGGCACAAGGATATACACACTGACCAATGGAAACAAATTGAGAGTTCTGATATAGATCCTTGCATATACAGTTATCTGATATTTGACAAGGCCACCGGGCCCACTTAGCTGGGAAACAATGGCATCTTCAATAAGTGATGCTTGGAGAACTGGATATCATATCCAAAAGCATGAAAGAGGAACACCATCTCACACCTTATACAAAAATCAACTCAAGATGGATAAAAGATGTAAATAAAAGAGCCATGATCATAAAGACCTTGGAAGATAATATAGGGAAGCATATACAGGACCTTGTAATAGGAAATGTTTTCATGAAATTCACACTTAGAGCATGAGTAGCAAAAGGAAAATAGATAAATGAGATCTCAAAATTAAAAACTTCTGCACCTCAAAGGACATTATCAATAAAGCAAAGTAAAAAGGCAACCTACCCAATGGGAGAAAATATTTGGCAACCATATATCTTTGCTAATATCTGGCATATATAAAGGAATCCTACACTTTGAAAATAAAAAGACTAAAAACCCATTTTAAAATGGGCAAGCAACCTGAAAAGACACTTCTCTGAGAAAGAAATACAAATGGCTAAAAAGCACATGAAAAGATGCTCGACATTGTTAGCTATTAGGGAAATGCAAATCAAAACTACCATGAGATATCATGTTACACCCATTAGAATGGTGGCTATTAAAAAAAAACAGCAGACTATAAGTGTTGGATAGGACATGGAGGAAAGGGAACACTCATCCACTGCTGGTGGGATTGTAGAATGGCCCAGCCACTATGGAGGACAGTTTGACAGTTCCTTAAAAAACTAAATATAGAATTTCCATATGATCCAGCGTTTCCACTGCTGGGTATATACCATGAAGAATTGAAAAAAAAAAAAAAACACGAACAGATATATGCACACCAATGTTCACAGTGGCATTGTTCACAATGGCCAAAAGTTGGAATCAACCCAGGTGCCCATCTACAAATGAATGGATAAACAAAATATGGTACATACCTGCAATGGAATATTGATCAGCTGTAAGAAGGAATAAATTGCTAACATGCAGGATAACATGGATGAATCTTGAAGACCTGATATTGAGTGAAGCAAGCCAGGCATTGAAGGATGAACAGTACATGACCTCACTGATATGAATTAAGGAAATTGTGTAGTCTCAGAGAACTATTGTCTGTAAGATAGGTTTACAAGAAATAGAAAGAGAAGTGAAGGTGTGAGCCATCAACCATACAAATGTAATCTATGGTAAAATGAAAGAGCATAGTTGTGTATTGAAGAGAAAGGTCAGGAGGGTAGTGATATTACTGCATTGGATGGTGCAGGATTGAAAGGTGGGTAGATTGGGATAGGTGGGTCGGAAGGTCCAGGATATTGGGGGGAGGGGAGGTTTGGGAGAGGGACCAAGTGAAAACTGGGGACTTGTGGGTATGAGGTTGAAAGTACAGAGGTGGGAATACTCTTAAGGCAATGACAAGGGCATGTCACTGGTTTAGGGTGTTGGTTGGGGGGGAGCATTCAGGTCAGGGCACACCTAGAGCAGGCATCTAGGGAGTGTGTGAGTGTTCATTCTGTCATAACGTGTTGTATCAGTGGGTGGAGACCCACATAACAAGCAGATAGGAGTTGTACTCTCTTCCTTGGGAGGACTGGTTTGTTCAGAAATAGACAGGCAGGAGTCTCTCAAGAGAAAGGGTGGTTCCTAATGGGGGGCACAAACCAGTGTGACAAGACCTCTTTTTACATGTAACCATGAATCTTGTCCTCCAATGAGTCAAGCCAGGGGGTGGTCATAGCCCCCGGGGGCAAAGGGTGGGAGGAATAGAATAGATCAAACAAGGGGTATTTAGTGGTCAGTGGAAATGCTCTTCATTACCATAAGGTGATGGACTCAGGACATGGTAAATATCATCAAAATTTATAAAAGTGTATGGCCTAAAATGTAAACTATAGTGTAAACCAGTGACAATGTTTAGTAGCTATGTTTCACTAACTGTATATCAGTTATAACAATGCTACCATCTATATATAAAAAGTTATTAATATGGAGGGGGGGAGGAAAGAGGGAGGATGTTGGGTATATGGGAGTCTCTTGTATTCTGTGTGTGACTTTGCTGTGACCTAAAACTCCTTTCAAAACAAAATGAAAAAGAGTGAGACACTGGGGAATGAGAGGTGGAAGGTGCCACAGTAGAGACTGGACACCAGATATTGCAGTGATGAAAGGCAAAAGGTCAGCATTTTTTTAAATTATAATTTTCATTGTTTAATATCCCAATGTTTCAATTTTTTTTTTATTTTTAGTTTTTTAACTTTTATGTATTTTATCTCTTACATTTAAACTTATCATTAATATTTAATTTTCCTATTATTTGTATTCAGCTATTGCAATGGCTTCATCTTTGAAAAACTTTGGGTCACAGAAGGGTTACAAATGGGCTGGGGGAGGATCTTTGGTGTGGGGGTTCAAGGATGGTGGATGTATGGGAGGAAGTTCACTTGAGCATAAATATAAGATATATAAAAATGTTCAAATGTTCAGAGGGCATTGTCACAGTGGGTGACGTATCACCCAATAAATGAGAGAATGCAGAATTCCTATCCTGGAGAGCTCTGCCACATTCTCTAAGGAAGAAGCAACAGTCCCCGAGTGCAGGGGCAGTGCCTGGCAAAGGAGGATGATCCACTGATGGGCCCTTGATATTGATGGCTAGCCTTATGAGTCTTTGCTCTTCAAATTGAAACTTAGCCTATTGTTATGGAGTGCCTAAGTGTTGCCTCCTCAGAGCCTTCTTATTCCTCAAATGTGGAATCTCTCTAAGCCAAACACAGTATATGAATGCATTACTTTCCTCCCAAAATGGGAAATGACTCCTGGGGATCAGCCTCCATGGCACTGAGGGATTACTACTAATTGCCAACTGGCAATGTGACTGGAAAAAGACCTTGAATAACAGGGGGAAAAAGTAAAGACAAATGAGTTTATATGGCTAAGAGATTTCAAAATGAGTCGGGTGGTCATCCCAGAGGTAACGCTTACGCACATCTCAGTAGGATCTCATAGAATTCCAAAGTGGATATCACCCTAAATAGTGGGGCTCCTGAGGGCTCTAGAGACTCCCAGGTCCTATGTCAAGGCAGATAGCTCAGGAGTTTGGTGCCTTGCCAGTCGGCCCCTAATTTGGAGTTTGTGCTCCTGAGAGTGACAGAGTTGGACTCAACTATGTCTTCCCAGCACATGGCTCATCTGTTCCTTCTATTCAGAACTATACTTGGTGCTGGAGTTTGTAGGTGTATGTACAGAGACTTGAGACTTTGGGCTGTCCATGTGCCATCTGGGCCCGGAACCTCAGAGGAGCAGCAACTCCTCTTCTACAGCTCACTGTACTCACCCAGGACACCTGGCAGGGAGATGATGATGGACAACAGCTGTCCCAGGAAATGAAGAGAGTCCACAGCTGCAGGCAGGAAAATCCCATCCATCTTCCCCATGGGATATAAGCCCCTTCTCAATTGGAGTTGGAGGGGACATCACCATCCTGGACTCCTCAGGATGAGGGGAAGAGCTATGGACTAGAATGGACTTACTGGTATTCTACTATAGACATATTGTGATTCAAGCAATGGAAGAAATTACAACATTGTGATGGAGCCAGTGGCCATTGGAGGCTCTGGGGGCAGCGAGAGGGAAAAGCAATTGTAATACAGGGGCTTTTTTGGGACTTGGGAATCATCCTGAATGACAATGAAATGACAGAGATGGGCCATTTTATATCATTGTATAACATGCAGTACTGTGTGGGAGAGAGTGTGATCTATAATGTGAACTATGGTCCATGCTTAATGGAAAAGCCCCAGGATATGTTTATCAATTGCAATTAATGTGCCACACTAATGAAGGATGTTTATGTGGGAGGTTGTGGAAGTGTGGGAGTTGGGGTGTATGGGAACCCCTATAATTTTTGTGTAACATTTATGTAATCTAAATATCTTTAAAAAAATAAAAAAAATAAAAATATGGTACATAAGAAAAAAATTCAAGCTATTTTTAGGGAAATGCAGATTAACATTACAATGGACTACATATCACATTATAGAATGGCCATCATAAAAAAATTTTAAATAGCAGAAAACTAGAATGAATGGGGACAATTTGGAAAAATAGGAACACTTTTTCACTCTTGGTAGGATTGTAGAATGGCGCAGCCTCTGTGGAAGACAGTTTGACAGTACCTCAAGAAGTTGAATGTAGAACTGCTGTATGATCCAGCAATCCCATTACTAGGAATATATTCAGAAGAACTAGAAGCAAGGATGCAAACTGATATTTGCACACTAATATTCATAGCAGCATTATTCACAATTGTTAAAATATAGAACCAGCACAAGTGTCCATCACAGAGGAATGCATAAATAAAATTTGGGATATATATACAATTGAATACTATTCAGCTGTAAGTAGAAATGTAATTAAGATGGACATGACAACATAGATGAACCTAGAGGATATTAAGATGAATGAAATAAGCCAGAACCAAAAGGACAAATATTGTATGGTCTCACTCATATGAAATAAATATGAGAAACTCACACAGGTAAACTTGAAAATGTAGGTTACTAGGAAATAGAATGTGTATTGAGAATGGGAGATGATGCTCTATGTACGCAGAATTGTTAATAAGGTTTATTGTAAAAGTGTGGAAGTAAGTATTTGATGGTAACACATTATATTGAGTATAACTAACACTACCAATTTTTACATGTGATTGTGGCTGAAAGGGAGGTCTGTGAATGTAAATGTAAATTGAAACAAAATTAGAGAATAATCTAAGATATGTATAACATACTTATTTTGGTAGTGGATGAAGCTTTTGGTTAATATATTATAAATATAAGAATATTCTTGACAAAGTGTTAAGAATATGTATACATGGGAAAATTACAATGAAAATTGTTTATGGATTATAGTTAATAATATTGTAGTATTTCTGCAGCAATGCAAAGAAGATATTATATCAATATTAAGAGACTTCAATAGGGAGGTATAAGAGGGGATGGTGTTTTTCTTTTTGGAGTAATGAAAATATTCTAAAATCAACTGAAATGATGCAGCACAACTCTGACAAAAATGAGATCAGTGAGTGTACACATTGAATGGATTGTACAAAACATGAGATGCATCTTTGTTTTGTAAGTTCAAAACCTATACTATATGCTTATTGTTTATGGATGCTCATGTTTGAATGATATAATTCAATTAAATTTTATTTAAAAAGCTAAGTTGTTATGACAGACAAGTAACAAAACTATGCATTAATAACATGGGCAATCCACCAGGAACATATAACAATTATAACATTTATGTACCTAAGCTGTGTGCCCAAAATACATGAGGAAAACATTGACAAAACTGAAGGGAGATATAGACATCTATACAATAATAGTTGGAGAATTCAATACAGCTCCACATCAATAGAGAGAGCATCTCAAGAGAAGATCAACAAGGAAATAGAGAACTAGAATGATATGATAAATGAATGAGACCTAGCAGACATATAAAGAGCAATGCACTCCAAAAGAGCAGGATGCATATTCTACTCAGGTGCTCATGGATAATCCCCCATGATAGACCACATGTTGTTCATAAAGCAGTTCTCAATATATTTTAAAAGATTGAAACTATACAAAGCACTTTCCATGATCATAGTGGAATTAAGTTAGATATCATTAACAGGTGGAAGACTGTAAATTGCACAAATTTATGGAGGTTAAACTACTCATTCTTAAGCAATCACTAGGTCAAAGAAGAAATTACAAGGGAAATCAGCAAATATCTCAAGAGAAATGAAAATGAGAACATATCAAAACTTGTGGGATGCAGCAAAGTCAGTGCTGAGAGGAAAATGTATAGCCCTAAATCCCTATATTAAACAGTTAGAAAGAGCTAAAATAAAGCACCTAACTACACACCTTGAGGAACAAAAAAGGAACAGCAAACATCCCAAAGGATGGAAAAGGAAAGAAATAACAAAGACTAGAGCAGAAATAAATGAAAAAGAGAACAAAAAAATTAGAGCAAATCAACAAAACAAAAAACTGCTTCTTTGAGACTAACAAAACTGCCAAATGCTTGACTAGATTGAAAAAGAAAAAGAGAGAATTTGCAAATAAATAAAATAAAAAATAAAAGGCAGGATATTGCTACAGACCCCACAGAAATAGAAAAATCTGTAAGAGAATAATAATATGAACATCTGTACATCAACATCTAGAAAACATATGAAATGGACAATTTCTTAGAAGCATACAAACAATTTACATGGAACCTAGAAGAAATAGAAGACTTTGACAAACAAATCACAAATAAAGAGATTAAATCAGTCATCCAAAACCTTCCATCAAAGAAAAGCACAGTACCAGATAGTGTCTAAGGTGGATTCTACCAGTCATTCAAAGAAGAATTAATATCAATCCCGTTCAAACTCTTCCAAAATATTGAAGAGTAGTGAATACTATCAAACAAATTCTATGAAGCCAACATCACCCAAATATCAAAGACAAATATAAAAAATGAGAAAAGAAAATTACAGATGAATATCTACAATGAATATAGAAGCAAAAACTTCAACAAAATACTTGCAAATAGTATCTAACAAAACATTAAAAGAAGTATACACCACGATCAAGTGGATTTTTTCCCATGTATGAAGAGCTTGTTCAACATGAGAAAATCAGTCAATGAAATAAAACACATTAATACATAAAATGAGAAAAATCACATGATAATCTCAAGGAAGAAAAGGTGTTTGACAAAATCCAGCATTATTTCTTGAAAAAAATATTAGGAAACTAGATATAGAAGGGAAATTTCTCAACATGAGAGAGGACATATGCAAAAAATCCCAGCTAACATTGTGCTCAAAGTTGAAAAGAATGGGAGCTTTCCCACTGAGAAAAGGAAAAAGATGGGGGTTCCCACTGTCACCATTGTTATTATATATTGTGCTGAAATATTTATTTAGAGGAATTAAACAAAAGAAAGAAAGAAAATGAATCAAAATTATAAAGGAAGAAGTAACATTTTCTCTTTTCAAAGATGATATGAGCTCACATGAAGAAAGTCCCAAAAAACTACAATAGAGCTCCTAAAGCTAATAAATGTTTTCAGTAACATGCTTGGATAAAAGCTTAATATGCAAAAATAGCAGTGTTTCAGAGGAGCAAATCAGGAAAAAATTCCATTTACAATAATGACAAAAATTCAATTTTTAGGAAAAAACTTAACCAAGGATTGAAGAGATCTGTATTCAAAAACCTACAAAATATTGCTAAAAGAAATCAAAGAAGACTTAAATAACTAGAAGTACATCCAAAGCTCATAGGTTAAAGCCTAAATATTATTAAGATGCCATTTTTCCCAAATTGACTTATAGATCTATTGCAACCCCAATCAAAATTCCAATAGTCTAATTTGCAGATATGAAAAGAAAATTATCAAATTTAGTTGGAAAAGTAAGGTTAGCTGAATAGCCAGAAACCTCTTTGTTCTAGTCAGGGTTCTCTCGGGAAACAGAATCAACACGAGATCTCTGTTAAAAAGATAAGATTTTATAAGAGTCTCTCACGTGACCGTGGGGATACACATGTCCAGGTTCCGCTGGCAGGCTGCAAGCCAGGGGCTCCGATGAAAGACTGATGAAGGGTCCTCGATGAGTTTGCTCCAATGAAAGACTGATGAAGGGTCGTCGATGAGTTCCTGGGAGAAGTTCGCTGTGAAACGACGAGCTGGGAAATTCTCTCCGAATGTTGAAATCAGTTTCCTTTTATAAGCAGTCAACTGAATGGATAATAGCGTCATCCATTCTACATCCAATCTTGCTGATTGATGCAGATGCAATTAGCCCCAGGCTTGCTGGACCCAACAGCTGGGCACAATTACCTGGCCGAGTTGACACATTAGCCTAGCCATCACAGTCCACCCCTTGTCAACTCTGCAACCATACACATTACCCTAAACCATACTTAGTCTCTAAGTAAAGACAATAAGATACAAGCATAAATATATATTTCCGCCTAACAATGTTTAACTCCCCTGCGTACAACCGGAAATGCATTAATTTCCCATAGAACATGGTGCAAGACCTCGGGCAATATTCACTCTTAAACTTGACATGCTTAAAAATTATGACATGAAATTAATACAACTTTTCATATGATAGGGGAAAAGGTTGGGGAAGAAAACAAGAAATTAATTTTGTGTACATATACAGTCATACTCATAATGAAACAGGGAAGAAGGGTTCATGACC
>PVKH010006574.1:0-20938 GCA_004027955.1 Chaetophractus vellerosus | reverse complement strand
GTAGTAGAGCTGATTTGAACCCAGATCTCTCCAACCCTCCTCACACTTTTCCACTGCCTCTTTTCCACTTCTCTAGATCAGAGGTCAACAAATTATGGTGTGCCAAGGGCCACTGCCTGTCTTTGTGTATAAAGTTTTATTGGCACGCAGCCAAGTTCATTCATTTACATCTTGTTTATGGTGGCTTTATGTCTACAAAGGCCAAGTGGAGCAGTTGTGACACAGACCCGATGGCCCGCAAGCCGAAAATATTTACTGTGTTTCCCTTTATAGAAAAAAGTTTGCTGATCCCTGCTCTAGATGATGAGCTCATTTGCAGCCTCAGATAAAGAGAAAATTTGAATTCTTTTCCCTTCAAGTCAAGATTGCACACTCCACTGTGCTCTGTAACAGAAGCTGAATACTTACTCTTTGAGGAAGGGAGAATCTTGCTGTTTGTATTAAGTTCTCCTGCAGCAACTCACTCGAAGACAAATTCACATTATCTGATCGGCCTGTGTTAGCCTACTGTTTCACCTACACACACTTTAAAAGGAATTCTATCATTTCCTAAGTAGAGTATTCTTATAGAGAACCACAGCAAGGAAGTTTCCTCTTGAGATTTAGTCTGGAATTTTCATTGTTCCAGTATATCCCATTACATTTGAACCACCCCCTAAGAAGTTCCTCATCTAGCTTTTTATTTACTGAATTTCAATGCTTCAAAATGGTGATGGCCTCCTCCCAGGGTTTTTCATCACACCACTTTCAGACTTTGAGCTCTTTTCATCTTTTCCTGAAAGTCACTCGCTTCTTAATTATGCTTTCTGGCCAGTTTTTGGACTGTACCAAGTAGGTTGTATACTGGGATGATTAAAATATGAGGGGGCCGGCTGTAGCCCAGTGGATAGCGTGCCAGTACACCACATGGGAGGCCCCCGGTTTAGTTCCCGGGGATCTCTCTGAGCGGGCAGACTGCCTGAGAAGGCAGAGCTGCCATGGGCGGGGCAGAGCCGCCGTGGGCAGGGCAAAAAGCCGCTGTGGGCAGGGCAAAAATCCTCCGTGGGCAGGGCAAAACCGCCACGGGCCGGGCCAGCCACCTGTAAATGGAGCAAAGCCGCCTGCGAACGGAGCAAAGCCACCCGGGGAATGGAAGCAGAGCCGCCCACAAGCAGGGCAAGCCGCCTGCGCAGTGAGCGGACTCGGCGCGTCACCGCAGCGGGGGGAGATGAAGCAGACATAGAAGAACACAAAAAAATGAACACACAGTAAGAGCAAGCAGAAAGGGGAGGGATATGTAACAAATAAATAAATAAATAAATAAATAAAGTATCAAATAAAATAAAATAAAATATGAGTACCAAGGGATTGATTGGGAGGAAATACACTCAGTCCATCCAGTATGTTGAACTTGAACCCAAAATACTATTTTCCTCTTTCTGAAAGTCTCTTCTGGTCACCAGAAGTTTCTATATGTGTTATTTGCAAGTGGAGCTTAATTATGCCTGTTATTTGACACCACAAGACTCCTTGTATTTAAATGTAAACTCTTGCACTAAGTAAAAATTGGGAAGACCTTTCTGGGAAGCAATTTGATCATGCATATCAAGGATTTTTTTAAGTTTGTATCCTTTGATCAATAGCTCTGCTTCTAGAAATTAACCCCAAGCCTTACAATCTAATGAAATAATCAGGGACGCCACCAATGATGTGAATGGAAGGATGTTCATCACAGCATTGTTTCAAATAATTGGAAAAATGGGGCATATCAATTTTCATTTAGTGAAATGGCCAAATAATTTCATATCTTTCTGAAAGAATGTTTTAGACTTAAAAATGATGTGTTTGAAGAATTTCTGATAATATTGTAAAATGTCCATGAAGCAATGTTAACTAAAAAAGCAGAAAACAAAATTATATATTAAATAATACCAAACTTGTAAAACACACCAATACATCCTTATGTATATACATTACATATATTTTGTAAATGTGTGGTAAACATTACTTTTTTATTGTTTTGCTCATGGCCATTTGCCCAGGATCTAGAACAGGGTTCCTCAACAGTGGCTTTCTCGACATTTGGGGCTGAATAATTCCTTGGTGTGGAGGCTGTCCTGTGCATTGCAGGATGTTTAGCAACACCCTGGCCTCTACCAACTAGGTGCCAGCAGTCCCCCCCCTCCAGTTGTATCAACCAAAATGTCTTCAGATGTTGCCTAATATCCCAAAGGAAGCAGAATTGGCCCTGGTTGAGAATCACTGGTCTAGAACATATCATAGGTGTTCACTAATATTGTTGAATAATTCAGTGACTTAGAAAACATACATGGAAATGTCAACAGTTTTCTCTTGTTAGTATGATTCTTTTCTTTTTAATACTTCACGGCAGTTTTCCAGTTTTCCAAATCAGCACATGGAGGTCCCTGTTCACAGACCCTTATCTACACTTCCAAAATCCACAAAGTTCATTGGACAGGAAAATCTAGAGCCTTCTGAGTTTGTTGTGGTCTTTAGTGATCTCACCTGTCTGGAAAATCCATATATTTCTCTGAAAAAGTATTAATATAATATTCAATATTTGGTGCATATATTCATTTAACTTTTCTAAAACCTGAAAAATTTCAGCTAGGAAAACATATCTGGTCCCTAGGTTTGGGGTATAGGATTTGGGGCCTGTATTATTTTAATAATCAGTGGAGGGAAAAAAAACATATGAAAAGCATCACGATACGCCCCTACTCAACAGAATAAAATGAAATTAAGGAGGTAATATTAAGTAAACACTCACCCAGAAAATGTCTCCAAAAGGAAATTATGGGGGAAAAATAGGTTATGGGCAGGTGTAGTAATCTTATTTTACAGATAAGGATACCGACCCTTAGAGGAGTTTGAGTCAGAAGTCCCACAGCAGGTGGTGCTGGTGCTGGGTATGGCTCCTGGGTGCAGGATTGCAATGTCTCCTTTCTTGACCATCACACACGACTGTCCCCCTGTGACACATGTCACAGTGTCTAGCATATAATAGGCACTCCATAACTTTGGTGAGATGATTGAATGGAATAGCACCTTCCTGGCATGAGATGAATTTCTTAGAAGGCCAAGGTAATCTAAATTTCAACTTAAACAGGAAATAAAGCAAGGTGGGGCTGAGCAGAGGCTAGATAACCAGCTGGAGCAGACCGATAAACGTTCGGTTGCAGAGTCGAAACGTCATAGGCGGATGACAAGAACTGTTGTGCCATCTTTAGGATGCCCTTATCAGTTGTGGGACGAAGGTTCTGGGGCCAGACCCCTGGGGTTCCAATCCAGCTTTCCTTCCTACTAGGTACAAGTTAATTAAAGATTCTGTGCCTCAGTTTCCTCACTTGAAAAATGGAAATAATGGTAAGCTCTCTGTCACAGGTCTGCTAGGAAGACTAAATGATTAATACAGAAAAAGTGCTTAGAACAGTATCTAGCAAATGCTAAGTACCCACAAAACATTCTCCCCCTCCCTCATACATCTTAAGCATTAGCTAATTTGATCGCTGTCAGTCCCTGGGACCTAGGTGACAGGCACAGAGAGGCAGCATCGTGCGATGGTCAAGTCTTCGGATTTAGATGGACTTGGGTTCACATTCCTGCTCTTTGAGTGAAGAGCTGTGTGACTGGGGCAGAACTATCTCCCTCTCTGTGCCTCACTTTCCTCATAGATACAACCTCAATGATAATATATCATGATGGTACCACTAGGAAACAAACTGGGCTAATGGGTGCAAAGGACTCAATTTTCTCAGTAAGAGATGCTGTTTTGATGAACATCCCTGTCTTAATGATTAGAACCTGAGAAGCAGAAAGGTTAGGCATCAAGAATCAAAATGTGGGAAGCAGATGTGGCTCAAGCGATTAAGTGCCTCCCACCCCCAACCACATGGGAGGGCCCAGGTTTGGTTCTCAGTGCCTCCTAAAGAAGATGAGCAAGACAGCGAGCTGACACGACAGGCTGGCATGGCAAGCTGACACAACAAGATGACACAAGGAGGAAAACATAATGAGAGACACAACAAAGACACCAAGTGGAGGTGGCTCAAGCGATTCAGCACCTCCCTCCCACATCAGAGGTCCTGGGTTCAGTCCCTGGTGCCTCCTAGAAAAACAAGGAGGATGAACAGACACAGCAAGTGCAAAAAACAAGGAAGTGGGGAGAAATAAATAAAATAAATCTTTAAAAAAAAAAAGAATCAAAATACGCGGAGTCCTCATTTCTTTCTGCAAGACTGTTAGGATGACCACCAGTGGGACGCAGGGTGATTTTATGTAGGGTGTTGGCAAAATGATTCATTACTTTTCTTTCCTATCTTTTTTTTTTCTTCTCCCCGCCCCAGTCATTATTTTAAATAGTTATCCATTTATTTTTGTAATTTCCTTCTATCTGTAGCAAGCAAAGCCGCCTCCCATTTACTGCAGTGACATAAGTTTCCTTTTTACAGAAATGCGGTCAAGTATTAAATAATGGAATGATTTAAAGAAAAGTATTAAGTAAATATTAGACAAAGCAGCAATGGACAAGGTCAAAATCACAAAGTTCGTATGGGAACGGCTGGTGTGTGAGAGACACTGTGGTAGGCCACATCTGGTGACCAAAATAGCCTGCAGGGTGGTCAAGGGGCCTCTTTCTGGGCTGGCTGATTCTCCCCTGCATTCGTTCTTCATGAGCCCTTCTTTATCTGAGCACACATTGACTTCTCTGATTTCTTACCCACACATTAGAACCCTGTTATGAACTGTCTTGGTCTCCAATTTTCAGTCCTTCCTAATTTCCCACTTTATGTCATTAACCGATCTGTGTGTGAGAGAGAGAGGTCCTTGTGAGCAAAGGTCACCCGTTCTGGCTTCCTCGCACTCCCTGCCTCAGGAATGGACACAAAAGGATGGCTTCCTCGTGGTCGTGTACCAGGAACTGGGCGTGCATGACTGACTAAGCATCTGGGCAGCTTGGGGAGGCAGATGTGATGGCATGCCAGTGTTCACAAATGGCGAGGGCTCGAGGGCTCAGAGAAGCAACGTGGACCTAAGTGGAAGCAACTCACATGTGGTGATACTGGACAGCACCCTGGGCTGGCAGCTGGGGCCCACCTGCACAGTCACGTGCTTGTCTCTGGCTAATTAGGAGCCTGCTCCCCCCAGCAGCCTTGTCCAGAACCCTCAAGAGAGCACACAGGTCCGCAGCACACCGGGGAGAAGCCGTGACTTACTAGTTTTATTTTCAGAGGACAAGTGAAATGAAGCTGTGTCCATGAGGCAAGTTGTCCAGAGCTCTGGATTCCTCGTAAACCTGGGACCAGGCTCTGAAGCGTCTTGCCATGTGTTCATTTCCTATCACTGCTGTAACAAATTACTATTCACCTCGTTGCTTAAAACAACACAAATTTATTAAATTAGAGTTCCGATGGCCCAGAGTCTAACAAAGGTCTCAGTGGGCTCAAATCCAGGCGTTGGCAGGGCTGCTTTCCTTTCTGGAGGCTCTAGGGGAGTTCTGCTTTCTTGCCCGTGCCAGCTTTTAGGGGCCGCCTGCATTCCTTGGCGCAGGTCTCCCTTCCTCCATCTTGAAGGCCAGCAGCGCTGCCTCTCTTAGCCCAGGGTGCTGTCCATTTTGCAAGACCAGGAAATGGCTTTCTGGATGTGAAATTCCAGGGCCTGGAGGATGGAAGGATGGCTGTTACTGCCTTAGCAGGAGAGCTCTGGTTAAAACAGGAAATACCAGTTGACATTCACAGCTACAGGGCTTCTCCTTGTCCTTTGAGAAGCTGTGGGGGGCTCACCGCAGAGGCAGAACAAGGTGCTAACCCTGGGAAACTGTCCACCTATGAGGAGATATTTTCTCACCTTTCAAAATCAATTGTTCCACTCTAATTTTTAAAACTGAAGTATTATTTACATACAATGGAACGCACAGGTCTTAAGTACTTGGTTCTGAGTTTTGACAGTTATACATCCAGGTAGTGAGCACCTAAAACAAGTAATGGAATGTGTCATTACCCCAGAAAGTTCCCCTGCGCCCTCTTCCACCAATGCTAACCCCAGCACCTGCCTCCCAGGGGCAACTCCCGACCTGCTTGCTGTCACTTAGATTAGATTGGTCTTTTCTAGAATTTCATATGAATGGACCCATACAATATGTGCTCCTTCTGCCTGACTTCTTTCATTCGGCATAATTTTGAGATTCAATTCCAAAATTGCGCATACCAGTAGTTTGTTTCATTTCATGACTGAGTACTAGTCTATTGTATGGATATACCTCATTCTTTAAAAAAGTCTGTCTTGCCACTAATGCCATCTGGGTTCTTTCCAGTTTAGGGCTATTATGAACAGAGATACTGTGCACATTCAGGTCCCAGGCTTTGTACGGGCATATGTTTTCATTTCTCGTGGGTCCAATACCCAGGAGTGGAATTGCTGGCTTATGGAGCAGTGTATGTTTAATTGATAAGAAATGCCAAACAGTTCCCCAGAGCATTTGGACTCCCCTCAGCAATCGGTGACTGTCTGGTTGTTTCTCACCTTTGCCAAAATTTGGTATTGTCTTTTTTTAAGCCATTTTAATGTGTGTGAAACTGTATCTCATTGTGGTTTTAAATTGCATTTCCCTGATGACTAATGATATTGCACATGTTTTCATGTGCTTTTTGGCCATTCTACCTCTTCTTTTGTGAAGCGTCTGAGTTCTCTGACCGTTTTTAAATTTGGGGTGTTTATCTTTTTAAATTATTATTTATAGGCATTCTTTATGCAAGGTCTTTATCATATGTATGTATTGCAGATATTTTCTCCCAATCTGTGTCTTGTCTACTCATTTTCTTAAAACTATCTTTTTTATTTTTTATTTTACTTTTTATCCGTTTTTAATCCCCCCTCCCCACCACCACCCATTTCTGCTGGTTTTGTGTCCATTCACTGGGCAATTCTCTGTGTCCGGTTCCTGTCCTCTCTTCTCATCCGTCTCCTCCTGTCTTCACCAGGATTCGATCCTGGGAACCTCTGATGCGGGAGGGAGGCATTCTGCCACCTGCGCCACCTCAGTTCCTGGTTTTTCAGCGTGTCTCATCTTGGCTCTCCCTTGTGACACTCTCTTGCTACGTCATCATCTTGCTGTGTGCACTGCACTCACGCATATGGCCTGGCAGCGCACCCATGCCTGGGGCCTGGGGGCGCACCCACTTACGGGGCCTGATGGCACACCCGTCCCGCAGGCCTTCTCTGTTTTTCTTTATTTTACCAGGAGGTCCCAGGTTTCGAACCCAGGTCCCTCCATATGGGAGGTGGATGCCCAACCATTTGAGCCACATCCATACCCCTTAAAACTATCTTTTGATAAGCAGAAATTTTAAATTTTGATGAAGTCCAATGTACTGTCCTAAGCCAAGGTTGCAAAGATATTCTTCTATGTTTTCTTCTAGAAGTTTTCTGGGTTTAGCTTTTACAGTCAGGATTCTGAGCCCTCTCAAATTTATCTTTGTGCCTCAAGTTAAGTGCCACTTTAAATTTTAAAGGTATAGGAGAAGGGGCCAACAAAATTCAATGAATATTCATTAAATACCTACAATGAGCCAGGTACTGTGGAGACAGCAAGGTCTTGGCCCCTGGCTGCAGGGATTGGCAAACTTACTTTTTACAGTGTCTTTTGCAACCTCTCAACTCTGCCATTGCAGCAGGAAGAAATCTATAAGCAATATGTAAACAAATGGGCACGGCTGTGTTCTAATAAAACTATTTATGGGCAATGAAATTTGAATGTCATATAAATTTCACATGCCTTAAAAGTCTTCTTTATTTTGGTTTTTTTTAAAGAGTTATTTTATTTATTCCTCTCCCCCCCACCTTGTTGTTTGCACTCGCTGTTTGCTATAAGTGTCTACTCTTTGTATACTCCCTGTGTCTTCTCGTTGTCTTCTTTTTTTTATAGGAGGCACCAGGAAGCAAACCTGGAAACTCTCATAGAGGATGGAGGTGCCCAATCACTTGAGCCACCCCTGCTCCCTGCTTGCTGTGTCTCTCATAATGTTTCCTCGTTGTGTCATCTTATTGCATCAGCTTGCTGTCTTGCTCGTCTTCTTTAGGAGGCACCGGGAACAGAACTCGGGACCTCCCATGTGGTAGGCAGTTACCCAACTGCTTGAGCCACAACTGCTTCCCTTCTTTTGTTTTTAACCAGTTAAAAATATAAAAACCACTTTTAGCTATCCCTGGTCAACTCAGCAAGACAGGCATTCAGCAAACATAAAGACAAGCTTTGCTAAGAGCATCAAAGCAAAGAACAGTGTTCTGTGTATGAAAAGATAATGGGCAGTGGATAATAGAAGTGGATAATATACTGTGGACAAGATCACAAGCAATTATAAGTACAGGTCTTACTTTGTGTTTGACAGACTCTCTAAGTGCATGTTATTAACTCATTCAATCTTCACAACACTGTGAGGGGAGTTCTGTTATCATTACATCCATTTAACAGATGAGGAAACTGAGGCACTGAGCCTCAGTCATACAGCTAGTGAGTCACAGAACCAGGACACAAACCCAGACAGTTTGGCTCCAGGGTCTATACGTTCGGTCAGCATGCTACACTGCCTCTGAAAGTGGTGATTCTCAACCTTGGCTGAACCCTAGAATTTTCTGGAAAGCATTTTAAACCCCCCATGTCCAGGCAGCACCTAATTAAATCAGAATCTCTGGGGGTTGAACACAGTTTATCAGTAGTTGTAAAAGTTCCCCAGGTGATCCCAATGAGTAGCCAAGTTTGAGAATACCTGGTTGAAAGGACAAGCTTCTTTCAGGAGATGACAGTTCTTCTGTGACCACCAAATGATCGGGAGCCATGGTGGGCAGGGATTGGAAGAGCATTCCAGGACATGGGAAGGGTAAATAAGGTCATATATTTTATTAGCCATTTATTTTTATCAAACTACATTTGTCTTTTCCCTGTGGGAGAATTATGACATGCTTCTTAACAGTGATAGTAGCTTTGGTAATATTTATTGAGCAATTATTCCCCAAACATTCTACTAAACACGTCTCATGTGCTCTCTCCATCAATGCTCATGACAACCTTATGCCGCCGGTGCCATCGTCCCCACTCTACAGATGAGGCCTCGAGAGAGTGAGCTCCTTGCCCGAGGTCTCCCCGGTACTAAGTGGCAGTGTGAGGATGCCGAGTTCATGTTCTCAATGGCTCAGCTCTCCTGCCTCCTTCCTTCCCAGTGAAGTTGCCACAGGCATTACAGACAGGAATGCGGAGAAAGGAAGTGGCCTACCCACTGCCTCCACAGGTCTCCTCGGGCAGGCCCTCTGTGAGTCCTGCCTCCAAGAATTGTGTCAGAACCTCGGTGCTCCTGCAACTCCACCATGGCCAGAGGGCAGCTCTGGGAAGGGGCTGGCAGCGTCTCTGAATTACCTTATTCTGGGGTGAAGAGTAGGCCCAAGACTGGGAGAATTTTGTTGAGCAAATACGATATATCATCAACTAGAATTCAATGAGTAGATTTACGAGGCCCTTAAACGAGAGAAGGTGCGGGTGAGTGTGTGTGTGTTTCTGAATTTGAATAATGCCCACAAGCCTGGAACAGGCCTGACTGGGAAGAGGATTTCCCCTGAGGGGAAACAATTTGGTACCAGAACCACTTAACATCCCCAAGGAAGGCAACAAGTGTGTCATCAAAACATCAAAATGAAGGGAGAAAGTCCAGATCTCAGCTCTGAAGATGCCAGGGGAGTCAGTGGTGGAAGTACAATTACAGTACCAAATATTGGGACCTCAGAGACCAGTAGCCCAGACCAGAGGCTAGAGGGGGAGCCACGGAATCTTCCTTTCATGAGGCACTCGATGACTACCACCAAGACAAGACTGGATCCCACTCATTCATTCACCAGCCACTTGTTTATTCAACAGATATCCTTTTGAGCACCTACTATATGCCGGGCCCAGTGCTAGGCTTGGGGGACACACTAGCATGCCAAACCAGACAAAGCCCTGCTCTTGTGGAGCTCACCATCTAGTTTGTGAACACAAATGGTGAGTGAATATGCAGAAAAAGGAGATATATGTGGTGGCAGAAGCATTGTGAAGAAGATAACACGAAGAAATATGATAAAAACTTCTTGAAATGTCACCTGTAGTTTAGATGGACAAGGAATGCCTCTCCAAAGAGGATACATTTCAGCGGGGACCAGAAGAACAAGACAGAGCATGTCCTGTGAAGATCCGGGGGGAGAGTTTTCCAGGCAGAGGGAATAGTTGATGCAAAGGCTTGGAGGCTGGAGCCAGTGTGGGTGTAGGAGGTTGGCTGGATCGAATAGGCTAGAATTACATGGCTTTACAAGAGGAGGAGATTGGATTTTATTCTAACTGGGTTGGAGATTTCAGGCATGATTGTCTTTAAAAAAAAAAAAACAAAGCAGATGTCATGTAGAAAGTAAGGCTGGCTGGGGGTGGAGGGTGGAGTAGGCAATACTAGAGAGGGATCAGTTAGGAGTCCATGGTGGTCTTCCGGGCAAGAGATGACATGGACTAGATTAGGCCAATGGGAGTAAAGGTAGAGACAGGGGTACACACTTGGGATGTGTTTTTCAGGTAGAGTCAACAGGAAGAGCCAGCAGGACTCGCTGATGATTTGGATGCGGGGGTGGTGAAAAGCAAGACATTTTTAAAAATGCACCTAGGTTTTTGGCTGGCGGTGACAGGAATGGGAAAATGGGGAAGGTGTCCGTGGGAATCGATGCCATGTGATAAATTCTGTGAAGGAAACATACTCAGTGCTGGGAGGGCGTAGAGTCCTGCTACCTGCTGGCGGCACCCTTCTCCACTCTCCCTGGGCTTTGTTCTGTCCCCCACTCATTCCCACCTCACGCAGCTCATCTCTGTGGCACTGTGCCCCCAACCCTTGCTTCCCCGCTCATCACTCAGCCCTCAACCCAATGTCATCTCCTCTGTGAGCCCTCCTCCGACTCTAGACTGAGCCACCCATTGTCCCCTCTCCTCGTTCTATTTCCTTCATGTCCCTCATTGCTACCTGATGCACTTTCTTGTTCATCACTTTCCTTATTTGTCTTTTTTCCTCCCGATTCTCAAAGTCCAAGGCCATGTTTAGCTTGTTCATCACTCAAACTGCAAGACAGAGCCTGGCAGACAGGGTGGTTGCTCAATACAACGTGTGGCCCAAATGAATGCATACTGTGGGTGGGTGGGGGCAGTAACTCAGGCTAGGGGTTGGGGAGGGCTCCCTGCGGATCAAGCCCTTGAACTGAGATCCCCCGGCCCACCACGTATGAACCAGATAAGGGAATGGGGCCAGGAGGAATGTTCCAAGGAAAGAAAACTAAGTGCCAAACTTCGTTTGGGGACTCATGTCCCAAGTTCAAACTAGCTCTCCTATTAGTCTTTGTCACCTGTAACCAATGAGGAAACTGAGGCTCAAAGAGGTTTAGTGATTTTTCAAGTTACCATGCAGCTAGAAAGCACCAGAACTTGGATTTGAACTTGGGCTGCCAGCCTCTTCTTCCAGTGCTTTCTATGACACATTAGCAAATAGACAATAAGAGGATAATGCAAGTACTAAATCTACATTTTACCATGAAACAATGACCCAAACCAGCCCTACCAATGAAAAAAATCATAATAACATCAATATTAACTAACATTTACTAAAAGCGCATCACGTGCCAGATGCAGGTCAGTGTATTGGAAATGCATTATCTAAAAAAATCTTCACCAAAGAATCCTGTTGAATGGGTGCTATTATTATCTTTGTTTTGTATTTACAGAAATGGGGTCTGGAAAGTTAAGTAACAAGCCTGAGTTTACAAGCCAATAAGGAGCAAAGCAGGAGTTCAAGCTCAAGAGTATTCTGCTCCACAGTCTTGAGCTTACGCACCACGAGGCCTGCCAGTCGGGCTCGTCGGCCCGGGACGTCAGGCAAACTGGCCTTGGCTGTCGCTGCGCTGATGATGATATTCATTGTATCTTGTCTTTGTGGGGCTTTTACTCTTTCTATTTCACAAACAGTCCCTTGACAAAATTTTCTACTTCTCACCCAAGCGTTTTGATGTCACGTGGACAGTCTAAGGTGGTAGAAATTTTCACATGCTGTGAAAAAGTAATCAGTAAAGAGCCACCAAGAGAGCTAAGCCGAGAGCAGAGGTCCTTACGAGCTGGGGGGGCGACACCTCCCTGTGCTCGCCCTCCCCGGGCTCAGGCTGGCCCTCATTTGCCCTTCAACGTGGAGCGAAGCCGATTAACTCCCGGCCTCTCTCTGCCCTTTGCCCCCTCCACTCTGAAAGAGGGAGCGATAGATCCGGTCGGTAAATTTGGGAATTAATCAAGGAGACAAGCTGTCCTCTGCTCTGGGTGTCCTCAGGTAGCAGAGCTTTAGCATCACAGCTGAGCTCTCTGTGCCTGTGACCGGGTTGGAGAGATTGTTTGATTCTGTGGTCAGTGTTGGGAAGGCCGCTGGCCTGCACACTGCAGACATCTAGATTTATCAGGAGTATTTGGACTCTCGCCTGCTTGTTCTCTTGCTTTAGTTCTCCCTTGGCTGAGAACTCGGGCAGGGAAAAAAGGGGGCTATTTATTGGACCTCCTCAAAAAGCCCAACACGGGAGGTTGGTTTTAGTGAGATCTGCTGTCTGATTTACACTCCTGGGGGCAATTAAGTGTCGGGCATGTGTCTTTCCTTCTCCATTTAATTGTTTGCTTGTTAAGCACCCACTATGTGCCTGGAACTGTACTATGTAGCTTTTGATAAGGATGAGTTCTAGAACTTGAAGCTAAGTTCAAGGAGACCTTGTGGCTCAAAGGTTAAAAGCGCAGGCTCTTAACCTGTGTTAAGACAGACAGTCCTGGGCCAGCTGTACAGCCCAGTGGATAGGGCTCTGGTATACCACATGGGAGGCCCCGGGTTCGGTTCCTGGGGACCTCTCTGAGCGGGCAGACGGCCTTGAGAAAGGCAAGCCGCCGTGGGCGGGGTAGAGCCGCTGTGGGCAGGGCAAAAAGCCGCCACGGGCAGGGCGGAGCAGCCACGGGCATGGCAAAGTCACCCGCGAAACACGGAGCTGAGCTGCCCGCGAAACGGAATGGAGCCGCCCACGAGCGGGGCGAGCCACCTGCACAGAGGGCCGACTCGGCGCGTCGCCGCAAAAACGGGGGGAGACAAGAAGCAGACATAGAAGAGCACAGAAAAATGAACACACAGCAAGAGCAAGCAGAAAAGGGTGTGTGGGGGGGAATATGTAACAAACAAACAAACAAACAAACAAAAAAGACAGACAGTCCTGTATACAAGACCTGCCTCTGCCATTTAGCAGTTATTGGTTGATGTGGGACATGTTCCTTGACTTCCGAGCATCTTCCTCCTCTGAGCACAGAGACTGAAAATAGCGCCAAACTCTCGGGGCTGCAGTGTTAGTGCAGGAAAGTGCTTAAGGAGACTGGACTGTTCCTTTACTTATTGTTTTCTAGATTCCTTCTGAGAAGTCATGCAAAACAGGAATGTGAATTGTGAAAAAGATGCTGAGCAAGAAGTCACTGAAGAAAACCTTTCTCCAAAGGGGATGTTTATTTCAGAAGCACGTGGGGAGGGGGCAGCTCAACCAGCTGTTTTCCAGGAAATGGTCCACTTAACCCAGGGTGAGCTCGAGCTTGTAATGACTCGCCAGTGTGGAAGGGCTGGAAAGGGAAGAAAACAAACAAGGATGATGTAAAATTTCCATCCAGACACTGAAGAAACTCTGTGGTCGCCAAGATTTAATTGGAATCCTGAGTTTGGAGGTGTTTCCCATTTCCGTTGGGGAAAGAATCAAAACCATTACCAAATTATATCAGTAGCTAAAAAACGAATTTAGATACATCAGAAACCAAACACCACATCTTACTAGGATCTTAGAAACAATAAGATCTAAATGATTGACCCATATCCAGGTGGCTCAGGGCCATCCCCCACCCCCACCCCCACCTCTTTCCTGCCCCTTTTCAATCTTCTGATCTCAGCTCAAATGTCACTTCCTCAAAGAAGCCTTCCCAGTTTTCCTTAATGAAGTTACACCCAGAGTGTTTGCTTCTCTTCCTTCCCAGCAGCGCCACAGTTTGTAATGATATGTTTCTGTTATTGCTTGATCAGTAGCTTCTTCCCAACTAGACTACAAGTTCAGTGTGGTGGTATGGGCAGGATTTTGTCTATTTTATTCACTACTGTTCACCAAGGTAGATCAATTCCAGACCCATAATAGAAATAACCTGTGTCTTTGCTGATTTAATGCATTTGATACATTTCATTTGATTATCGTTCATTCTATTCATTCAATAAGGACATAAATTCTTAACCTGTGCTACTCAGCAGTGAATGCCACCGTTGAGTCATTCAATTTTCCAATAATGATGAGCTCCTATTCTCTGCCAGACACTGACTTAGGCACTGAAGATATAGCAATGACAAAAACAGAAAAAACCCTCCCTGGGAAATTAACATTCTACTGGGAAGAGATCGTCAACCAATAAATAAAGAGAAGTGATAAATACTTTGGAGAAAAATAAAGTAGGAGAGAGAGTGGAGGGCATGGGGGTTGGGGACAAATTAAAAGAGAAGTGCTGGAGCAGCCCTCCCTGGGTGGAGACCTCAGTGAGTGAGGGAGTGCACCATGTGGATTCTGGTGGAAACCATTCTTGACAGAGAGCAGCGGGTGCAAAGGGCCTGAGCTAGGTATGCCCTGGAATAGTACAGCTAGAGTGGAGTGAGCAAGGAAAGGAAGTCAGTGAAAGGCTTTTTTTTTTTTTTAAGAAGGTACTGGGGCTGGAAGCCAGGACCTGGGACATGGCAAGCAGGCACTTAACCACTTGAGCTACATCCACTCCCCAGTGAAAGAATTTTTGTTTTGTTTTGCTTTGTTTTGTTTGACGGTTGATGCCATTTTAATGTTTGAACATGTGCAAGATGGCCTGTAAATGTCATTTTTGGGAAGTTGTCTTTGGAGAATATTTTTACTGCCAAGTTAACATGCTTGCAGCTACATTTCTCTAAGGTAATGGAGTCAAAAGGGACCCTTATAATGAAAGCATGGGAATCCCATAAGAAACGCCATTGCATAGTAATAATAATAGCTATCATGTGTTAAGTACTTACAATGTGCCATGTATTTTAAAAAAATAATCTAATTTTTAGAGCAGTTTTAGATATACAGAAAAACTGAGCAAAAAGCAGAGTCCATTCCCTTTTGCCACCCTCACCTCACCCTACATACAGTTTCCCCTGCTATTAACATCTTGCATGAGTGCAATACATTTGTTACAACTGATGAGCCATTATCATTATTAACCATATTCCACAGTTTACATAGGGTTCACTCTTTGCATTCTATAGTTTTATAGGTTTTGACAAATGCATAATGCTAACTACCCACCATCACAGTTCCATTCAGAATAGTTTCACCACTCTAAAATGCCCTGGGCTCCACCTCTTCATCCCTACCCCTTTCCCTGGATCCCTGCCAACCACTGATATTTTACTGTTTCTATAGTTTTATGTTCCCAAAATGTCATATGCTTGGAATCATACAGTATGTACACTTTTCAAACTAGCTTCATTCCCCAGTGAAAGACTTTTGATTTCGCTCTGAGCTGGGGAGACACTGGGCAGCTCTGAAAAGAGGTGTGACATTTAAAACTACTTTCAAAGAATCCCTCTACGGAGAACTGAGAGAAGAGGAGCAAGGGGAGATGCAAGCGGACAGTAAGGAATCTACTGCAGTAGGCCCAGCAATCCGTTGGCTGCTGGGAGCAGGGAAGGAGAAGGATGTGGTGGTGAGTCATCAGGCTGGTTGGAAGCAAAGCCCGCGGAACGTGCTGATGGAATAAGTGCGGAACATGAGGAAAAGAGGGGCACCAAGAGTGACGCCGATAATTTTGACCTGAGATACTGAATGGATAGAGTTGCCACGTGCAGGGATGAGAATCTGAGCGAAGCGGGTATGCAGGGGGGTGGTGATGATGGGGCCTGGGAAGTTCAGGAACTGGGTTTTAGGCAGATGACATCTGAAATTATTATTTCACATCGAAGTGGAGATATTGACAAGGTAGACACGGTCCTTGGCCTCTTGGCAAAGCTAGGGAGAAATCCTGTGAAGTCTAATGAATGAAATAGTAACAGATTCTGTGAAGAAATGTAGCAGGTGATGCAATGGCGAGCGGGGGGCTATGTAGGTCATCAGGGACGGCCTTCGTGGAAGTGACTCTGGAGTAGGACCTAGGACAAGAAACAGGAAAAACAAAGTCCTTGGGGGAAGGAATGAGCCCAGCAAGTTTGAGGAACAGAAAGGCCAGTGTGGCTGGCACAGAGTGAGTAAGAGGGAGAAGGAAAGGAATGAGGTGGGCTGGGGCTGGGGCCTTTCTGGTCCACTACCATTAGCTTTGATGGGGAGTCTGGGTTTTACTTTGAAAGTGATGGGAAGCCTTGGGAGGTTTTAAGGAGGGAGTATGTTGTCATTTGATTTCCATTTACAAAAAAGGTAACAACGTGGGACATGACTCCCAGGGATGAGCCTCCCTGGAAACGAGAGATTACTAACAAATGCCAATGGGCAGTACAACTGGAAAAAGACTTCGAATAAAAAGGGGAAATGGTAAGGACAAATGAGTTCATAGGGCTAAGAGACTTCAAAGTGAGTCAGGAGGTCAACCCAGCGGTAACACTTATGCAGATCCCAGTAGGACCTCCTAGGCTTCCAATATGGATATCACCTCAAACAGAGGGCCTCCTCAGGGCTTTGGAGATATACAGGTCCTATATCAGAGCAGATAGCCCCAGAGTTTGGTGCCTTACCAGTGGGTCCTAATTTGGAATCCTTGCTCCTGAGAGTGACGGAGTCAGACTGAAATATGTCTTCACTGCACATGGTCCATCTTTCTCTTCTATTGAAACCTATATTTGATGCCAGAGTTTTAGGTGTACTTCCAGAGACTGGAGACTACAGGCTGTCCATGTGCCAACTGGGTCCAGAGGCTCTGTGGACCTGCAACTCCTACTCTACAACTCAATGGACTCACCCAGGACACCTAGTGGGGAGATGATGATGGACGATGGCTATCCTGGGGAATGGAGAGAGCCTGCAGCTGCAGGCAGGATAATCTCTTCCATCATATCCATGGGATATAAGCCCCCTCTCACTTGGTGGTGGAGGGGACATCATTATCTTAGACC
Organism: Chaetophractus vellerosus; assembly: GCA_004027955.1. Taxonomy (NCBI): domain Eukaryota; kingdom Metazoa; phylum Chordata; class Mammalia; order Cingulata; family Chlamyphoridae; genus Chaetophractus; species Chaetophractus vellerosus. The sequence goes on along the minus strand of PVKH010006574.1, from coordinate 3,740 downwards.
CCTCTGGTGGACTAGAGTGGATTTGTTGGTGTCCTGTTATAGACTTGTGATTCACACAATGAAAGAAATTACAAAGTTATGTGGAGCCAGGGGCCACTGTATGCTTTGGGGGCAGGGAGAGGGAAGGGCAGTTGTAATATGGGGGCTGTTTTGGAACTTGAGCATTGTCCTGGGTGATGTTGCAATGGAGGATATAGGCCATTTTATATCATCATGTATCATGCAGAACTGTGTGGGAAAGAGGGTGGTCTACAGTCTGAACAGTGGTCCATGCTTGGTGGCAAAGCCCCAAAATGTGTATATCTATTACAGGTGTTGTGCCACACTGATGAAGGATGTATTTGTGGGAGGTTGTGGGAGGTGTGGGAGGTGGGGCATATGGGTACTCCTAAAATTTCTGTGAAACATTTATGTAAATCGATGTATCCTTTAAAAAAATTGATTAAAAATTGAAAAAAAATTAAAAAGAGTTAATAAATTGCATAGAAATGAATGAAAAAAAAAAGGTAACATTGGAGAATGGATTCTGTTGGGAGGGAGACGAGTAGAGAATTTGGAACACGGATTGGGAACATAATGTGGTTGTCCAACCAAAACGCAACATGGACTTGGAAAGGTGGGTAGAGATGGGATTAATCAGAGAGATTTGGGACACGTTTTTGAGGTGGAGACAACAGGATATAGACTGGGTGAGGGAGAAGTGTTAGAGAAAGGGGGGACTCCCAGATGCCCTTGAAGTTGTTGAAGGGCACAAGTGGTCAAAGCCTATCGTGCACGAAGGAGGGGAAACATCACAAGGTGAGCGGCTTTGAGAGCAAGAAGAATGCAAGCTCACTTTGGGTCTTGTTAAGTTTGAAATTAATGAAGAAGTAGGAACAGGAAGATGTATATTGGCACTTAAAAAAAGTTAGAGAAATAGAACATACCTACAGAATAGGGCAAGAATTAGAAGGGTCCAGCTTGACACATTCGGGTAACCAGCTCCCCAGCAACCCCTTTGGGACCCCTTCCAGTCATTGCCCACCCCCTCAGCATAACTAATGTCCTATCTTTACACCATAGATAAGTTATGTTGGCATTTTAAAACCTATGATTAAGAGATAATAATCAGAGGTAGGTAAGCAAGGGACATTTGCCCATGTATGAAAAATACTTCATTTGCTTTTAATTTCAGCTCGGGTATTTTTGTTTGGATTTGGGCTTTTTTGTTTATTTTAGTTTATAATTTGGGGGTTGTTTCATTTCCGCCCCCCCCCTTCTTTCCATGGTGAGGTGCTCATGTGCAGTGTCTGGGTGAAGTCTGACCTGAACCCCGCTCAAATCCATGACCCAGGTGTGTCCCGGCAGCGTCAAACCATGGCATGGGGTAGAACTGCGAGACCTCCTCCTCGCAGGAAGCCAGTCTCTTCCCTTCTGTGCCCTTCCCTTTTTAGGTTCATTTGACTGATCCACTCTTTTTAAGGATCCATTGTCACTTTACAGCTTTTGCAGTGTTTGTTTTAATGTTTTGCTGAAATACAGCAAAAATATTTTATCCCGACAATGGATTTCTTCCCTCTCTTCTCTCTTCTCTCTCTCTCCCTCCTTTACTCCATCCCTCCCTCTCTGCCCCTCTACATCTCAGTCTCCCTCTCTCCCTCCTCCCTGCCCCTCACTATTCCTGGGATTATTTCATTTGGAAACAACTCCCATCACACTCTGCCCCCATAAATCCCTGAGTCCCAGGAGGTGGAACAAGACTGCTATTGAGTGAACGGAATCAGCAGGCAGAGGCAACCATTCAGATCTGCAGTTTCATCACAGTCGGAAGATGTAGAAATACCTACAGAACAAAAGCTTCACTTTTTTCATCCCTTCTGACTTCTCAGGATGTGCTCACCCCATGGTCTTTTTGTCAGAGAACTGTTTCACCTCCTTGCCTCCGCACACGCTTTCTCCGTCATATTAAATAGTAACCTCCAAGGCTGCCACGTCCTGGCAGGCACCAGCCTCGCAGACCACAACGTCCACACATACACACAAGGCTAGAAGCTGTACTGGCTGACAGGTGGCAAAACAAAACAGCTTTGAATTTTATTTTCTTTTTTATCAGCGTAATTGAGACATAATTTACATACCTTAAAATTCACCCATTTAAGTGTGCAGTTCATTAGTCTATAGTCTATTTACAGAACTGTGTATTGGCTGTTTCTCTTTTAGAATGATACAGCCAATATACAACTGGGTAAACATTTTTGACCCCATGCCCTCCCTCCTCACTTTGAAAGGTGACGATCGATCTCAACAGCAGAAAGCAGACTCTGTTTTAACCCCAAAAATAGCGGCATTCGTTTCATCCTACCATTTACAACTCACTTCCTGTGTTTTGATTCAGAGTTGCTCATAACTGCTTCTCAGAAGTCAGATTGTTTAATTATAACACTGGACGGTTATTTTGTTTGTTTGGTGTTTATTTGGTGTCTCCAGCTCTTTTTTATCTACTAAGCTACAGTGACTTGAAATGTCTCTTGGTGGTATGACAGACTATACAGAAATATTTGGTATTTAGAGCTTGAATGTTGTTCATTGTGTTCTGACTTTGGAAATTGACATAAAGGGAGAGACTTAAAAATATAAATAATGCACAGAGGCCTAGAACTTTTTTCTAATATCAAAATCCTGTTTTATGAAGTTCTGATACATGCTACAACATGGATGTACCTTGAAGACATCATGTCGAATGAAATAAGCCAGACACATAAGGACAGATATTGCATGATTTCTCTTAGATGAAATATCTAGAATAAGCAAATACACAGAGCAGAAGAGTAGATCATAGGTTACCAGGGGCTGGGGGAGGAAGAATGGGCAGTTAATGCTTAATGGATACAGAGTTATTGCTTGCCGGGTACAGAGTTTCTGTTTGGGGTGATGAAAAATTTGGGTAATGGATGGTGGTATTGGTCGCAGAATATTGTGAGTATAATTAGTATTACAACTGTACACATGATAGTGGTTATATGGGAAATTTTGTATTGTATATATGTTGTTACTATATATATATATTTTTAATCTTATTTAAGTGATGAGATCGCTGGTCTTTGACTTAGCTTGACTTCCTCATTTGAAGAACAGAAATTAAAAGAACAACTTCAGGCGATTAGCCTGAGGAGCACAGGAGATAATTCAGTGAAAGCACATACAACACAATTGATTTTTTTTTTAAATCTATAAATGTTAATTCAACATGAATCTTGAAGTTCACTAAATAGTATAAGAATAGTGTAAGAATCCCATTTCTGTCAAGGTATGTTGATTAAAAACACAGTGCCTGCGGTTCGGTAAGTGGGTACCAGTATAAATATTCATTTAACAAATAGTTAAAGAGGCTTGTTATATGCCAGGCATTGGGACTGAACGGTGGACAGGCAGAAAGTGTCTGGTGGAGGAGCGATGGATGTTCAAGACACAATTGTACAAATAAATATCTAGGGGAGCAGAGGTAGCTCAAGTAGTTGAGCGCCTGCTTCCCACATGTGAGGTCCCGGGTTCAGTCCCCGGTGCCTCCTAAAAACAGAAAAACAAACAAGCAAACAAACAAACAAAAAAAACCAACTCAGGGGAGCCAAGGTGGTTCCGTGGTTGAGCACCGGCTTCCCACCTATGAGGTCTGGGGCAAATATATATATATATAATTAAAAAATAAAAATAAAATAAATATCTAAGTACAAACCACATGAAAGATTGTAGAAGGAAACTTC
>PVKH010006573.1:0-20939 GCA_004027955.1 Chaetophractus vellerosus | reverse complement strand
AAAAAGTTGAAAATTGGACTTTATCAAAATTAAAACTTTCCCTCCTCAATAGACACTTAGAAGATGAAAATGTCACAGACTGGGAAAAAATATTTGTAATACAAATATCTGACAATACCTTATAACCAGAATTTATAGTTAACTCCTGCAAATCAATTTTTAAAAGAGACAAATAACCCAATTTAAAAATGGGCAAAAGACTTAGACACTTCACCAAGGAGGATCCCTAAGTGGCCAAAAAACACATGAAAAGCTGCTCAATGTCAATAGTCATCAGGGAATTGCAAAGTAAAACCAAAATGAGATACCACTATACAAACACTAGAATGGCTAAAATGGTTAAATTGACAATACCCAGGACTGGTGAGGATGTGAGCAGCTAGAACTCTCCTGCACATCAGTTTTAAAATTTTTCATGCACTATACTCCCCCAAATTCATGTCTGTCTAGAACCTCAGACTGTGCAGTTGGAAATTTGGAAACCGTCTTTGTAGATGAAGTCAAGTTAAGATGAGGTTATGTAGGATTAGGGTGAGGAAATGTGGAGAGACACCTAGGACACATACAGGGAAGAAGGCCATGCGAAGATGGAGACAGGTTGGAGTCCTGCTGCCAAGGAACTTTCTTAGAGCTTTCAGAAGGCCCTGGCAACACCTTGATTTTCAGTCTTCCAGCCTCCTGAACTGCAAGAGAGTAAATTTCTGTGGTTCCAGCCACTCACTTTGTGGAAATGTGTTATGGCGGCCATAGGAAACGAATACAATCACTTTACAAAACTGTTTGGCGGTTTATAAAGTTAAACCTATACTCCTTATCCTATAACCCAGAAATTCCACTCATAGGTCTTTACCCAAAAGAAATGAAAGTTTATGTCCACAAAAGTACTTGTATAAGAATATTCCAAGCTCTATGCATTATAATAGCAAAAACTAGAAATAATTCAACTGTCCAAGAAGGGCATGAATAAAAAATAGTGTTACATTCATACAGTTGAACACTATTCAGGAATAATAAAAAAAGCTACCGATACACTCTATTGCATGGATGAACATCAAAGACATTATATTGAGCAAAAGCAGTCAGACACAAAAAAGGTATATAATGTATGAGTCCATTTAGATGAAATTCAAAGTCAGGCAAATAGTATTCTCAGTATTGATCTGGTAAAATTAATCAGATCTGTGAGGGTAGGGATTGACATGAAGGGACACGAGGGAAATTTCTCTGATGCTGGAAATGATCTCTACCTTGATTGTGCTGGAGGTTACTTTGGTGCATACATTTGTCAAAGCTCACTGGACTTAAATGGAGACATTTTATTAAATATAAATTAATATTTTAATAAAATTATTTAAAAAGAACATAAATCTTGGGGCATTCCATACACCAAATGTAAGTAAAATTTACCTCAATTTAAAAAAGAAAAGAAAAGCCTGGTTTTTCACAGTCATGCAAATCTTTGTCCCTTTTCTATTTTTAAAAACCACATTAAATATCTACTATCTGAACTCACTTTTAATTCTTAGCAAGTAGGGGCTCTTCAAGTAATTCATTTTTGTTCTGTAAGTTTTCCGATCTACTTTGAATGTCGGTATCTCTATGTCTTATTCTCCATGATACTCCACTTCTTTTGTGTATTTTGACAAAGCTTTAGGTTTCAATTTCCTTAGCTATAAGGATTTTTAGGAATGAACAACTTCACTTGCAGGGGTCAATCAAATGCAAAATAAAAATAGCAGCACCTCAAACTAAGAATACACAAATTTACTTTTCATTTTTAAGGGAGGCACTGGGGATTGAACACCAGACCTCATGCATGGTAAGTGGGCACACATTCACTGAGCTACACCGGCTCCCTTTTTTTTTTTTTTTTTTTTGACTTCTTAAAATATTTTATTTTTTATTTTATCTATCTGCCTGTCTGTCTGTCTGAATGCACCGCTTTAAAGAGCATTCAAAGTATTCTTAGATACTATTTTATCAGAAGGGAGGAATACACAGAATTTGGCCTGTCACAGAACAAAGATAATACCAGCTTCAGGTGGGCTGTACCCCCGCTCTGATCTGACAGATTTTTGGCAAGTATTACACGTATCAAGCTTGACTGGATGTGAAGGAGGACCTGAGGGGAAACACAGAGGAGTAGGGGCAGGAGGAGAGAGAAAGGCAGGAATAAGTGACTAGGAAGCCACGCTTGCCAGTTGCTTCCTTATTTATGGTGCAGTGCCGGCGCCATCATGTGGTCAGTAGTGGAGCCTCAGAGGAAGAAACGGATTCTTGAGGAATTGAATAATATGGAAATCATCTCAAGGGCCTGAAAGCCCTTAAGAAGGATATCACGTACAGTTCTTTTCAATCTAAAAGCTGAAGGGATCTCTGACATTACAGTTGGTAACATAACTGAACGCATGCTTACTATCCAGGTACCCATTATTTGTTCTTTCATTCATCACACATTTATTGTACACTATTTGCCAACTATTATACTAAGCAGCAGAAAAGTTGGCATCATGAGTTAGAGGGGCAGATGAACAGGTGAATGAATGAGTAGAGCAATCTGGTAAATCATGTAATGCAAGAATGAAAGGGGCACAATGGGAAGCCAAATGGGAGCATTTCAGGTCTGCCCAAACTGCCATCAATGGCCCCTTGCCTCCTCCGATGCTGTAGTCCAATTGTTGAATTGAAGGACTGTATTGATCCTGTTACTTGTATTATTTGTCCATACCCCTTTTTAATCTGTGTAATTATTAATTGATTGACTGATCCACTATTTTTTTTGAAAGCCTACTATGTGTCAGTCACTACCTAGGTGCTGGAGGATACAGAGGGCAAAAGACAGAAAATGCTTCTTCTTCTGTTCAGTTTATATTCTATGGGTGGGCAATGGACTGTCAATAAATAAATCACACACACACACATACACATGCTATTTTCTTGTTTATTGCCTGGTAATGTTTGTTGTTTTTACTTTCTATTCTCTACCCATGTTGTCTATTTCCTACTCATTAGAATGTAAACAATTGTCCCAAACCATTTCAAGTTAGTTTGAGATATTAAATCAATCTGACTTCCTCAAGGGTTTTGGGAAATTTTAACTTCCTGTTGCTCAGAGGGGCCGCTTTGGATTCCTTTAGTTGGTTAGCTATGCTGTGGGAATTTGGGCTGAGACTTCTCATCTTGGCCCTATTACAACTGCATTTACCAAGCTTATCTCATAAACTCATTTTCTCCTGGCCCCTCCAGGATAATGAGTATAATAAATCCTCTGAGATTTATCTCAGAAAGATCTCTTAAGAATTTCAAAATTAAAACATCAGATAATAACAAGTTGGAACCTCACCTCTCTTCCATCCAGCACACAGGCTCCCCACACACAGCTTTCAGTGAGAGAGAACTGCATCTTTCCTTCCCTCTACTCCAGCAGTGGGGAGCCAGAACAGGAAAGAGGGACTCTTCCACAATTACCTAAAGTGAGTGAAATTGTATCATCAGATTGCACTTGCTACCAAGCTGGTCTTCATCAAAAGAATATATTTGCTAACAATTTTTGGAAAAAATCAACCTCTTCATTATTATGATTAGGACCACAAGGTCTTGAGACTCTTCCTGGACCATTTATGTATATCATTATCTTGTGTTATGTTTATTCATTTACATCTCTGTTTATTTGTGATCAGCCTTCATAGTTGGTGTTTATAATGGGTTCATCTCCCTATATTAAAAACATTCAGAAAGACTCCTTCGCTACTGCTTGGATTGATGTTGAGGACATGGTCTCTGAGAAGCCCAGAGTTGCCCATTCAGAGCCAGCTGCTTTCCCCACTGAATCAACGATGCAACAGCCCAGTGATATAAGCATTTCAGCTTCTTTGGAAAGATTCTTTTCAATTCAACTCAAATTCGTGGGAAGATTTAAATAAAACCAAAGCTAAACAGAGATTATTTATTATTTCATATAAAATGAAATTGTAAGTTTTAGGCTGTAGCAACTATTTCTTTTAGGTTTCAGGCACCAAATGCCAAAGAGTCTTTATGATATTTAGGAGTTTAAAGGAAAATGCCTTCTTATTCAGAGTACCATTTGATAGGGAGGAAGTAGACTCTGTTAAAAAAATTAAAAAGTTGTGATCAGCAATTGAAAATCTCCTCTGCTTGAATCTCCCTATAGTTACATGACCTGGGTTGCTAAAAATTCTAGAATCAACATACCTTTGATAATATAATTAAAATATTAAAAATTACTTCTGTGCTTCTCTCACTCAAACATTTAAAGACATCCATCTTATTCGTCTGCCCTGTCCTTCTACATAGAACAGCAGAGTTACATTTCATCAGAATTTTAAATAGATGATATTGGTCATGATGGGGACAAGTTCAATAAAATGAACAGAATCTTCATTTAAAATATATATCAAAAATATTTTTCAGACAAAAATGGCACTGAAAAGTATAACTTGTGATTTTATTTTTGATATTTTTATACTTAAGATGTGTGAACCATACAGTTTTTCTCTTTGTGAAGGGAAACTGCATAGTTTTCATCTGCGCATATTTCTTCAGGATATTAACTGGCTTCCAGAAATGGTCATCAGTTGAACCTGGGGAGAACCTGAAAGCCCAACAGAACAGGATGTACTGATGCAATAATCCCTTCCTTTGTGAAGGGCCACTGCATGAGACAGGCTGGATTAACAGGCATGAATTTTTTAAGTAGAAGTTCACAACCAGCTTCATTAAGTTGCATAAATATTTTTTTGCAGTCTTATTGCACCAAAAACTAGTGAATGTTCTGAATCGAAATAAATAGGCTTTTCTATTTAAAATGACTAATATTTTCCGTCAGAGTCTTGACCTATTTCTCCTCAGAAAAGGGAGATTCTGTTGAAGATTATCAATCATGTAACAGCTAAGATAGTATCTTCAGGGATAAGATGCCATTTTCTCCACTCATCCTGTTAGGCCTCAAGGCAGGGCCTTTATGGATAATCAGAGATGGCATGAATAATGGAACGAACTCACTCGCCAGGGGAAGGAGACGACCTGGTCCTCCGTCCTAACCTCCTGAGCCTTGGTTCCTTTGGCGGTTGGAAAGGGGCTCTGCCCCGGGTAACCCCCAAGTCCTCAGGAAAATCCTGAGCAGCCGCTGGAATCAGATATGACCCAGTGCAGACAACTCCCTCCGCAGTTCACCTTGGAAGCATTCTCTGGTTACCATTTTTAGTTATTTATTTTAGTCCGGGGGGAGGGACTAAAGGCAGGGCCTTTATGGATAACCAGAGATGGCATGAAGAAAATTTCAATACGAGAGTTAAGCAAATTCACATTTATTATATCTGCAAAGGTAAAGAGCCAAGGTCAGTCCAAAGTGACTCAGCCCAGCCTCCCCGTGCTGCGGTTTTGCTCTTGCTTAAATCCTTAAGTTACTATTTAGTATATGCTTTGATTATGCATTAGCTTTTATGCATATGGATGAACATACATAGCTAGTTATATAACTGTATGATTAGCATGTTCAGGAAATCACACTTGCACATATACAGCATGATCAAAAAATGGGCAGATAACTCCACCCCTGGGTGGGAAATTTACCATGTTAATTAAGCAAGTCAAGTTAGGACAGCAAGGGGCTTCTTCTGCGCAGGTCCAGCCAACTGGTTGAAGCTGGTTTTCATACTTCATTGCTTCAACAGGATATTCTTGACCACCAAAAGCAGAATTTGGCAGAAAGCGAGGGTTTCATCTCATTGCCTTCTAATTTACATACAATTCTTTCCTTTGTAGCCTAGCAACAGGGAGAGAAACAAGTTACTTTCAGGTATTCGGTCATCCCACATCCATCAATCCCTCTACCTCCAGGCCCATTATGATATAACAGATTTCAGGCTTGAATTGTCTTAAAAATTATTTCAAAATCTCTGTCTAGACTATATGTTACTTTAATTGCTCAATTAATCAACTATTACAAAGGAAACTGTGGTGTTTGTTTTGGACACAGGCAAATATATAGTGTAGTGTATGTAGCCTTTAATATGCTATATATCTGAGTTTGGTTTTGAAAATCAAAAAGTAAACTTTTTTTGACAGCGATATGCATTATGTACTCATTCTCATGAAAAATAGAAGACTTGTATAATTAACTACTGAGGGTAGAAAGAGTTATTTGAGAATTAAAACTCTTCATTGTTTAATAAGTCCCTTGACTGTTGTGTCACTTTTACAATAACCATGACAATAAAAATAATAAAAACATAATGTTGGTTTGAGAAAACACTTTGTGCCCAGATATTGTTTTAAGTACCTTATAGATAGAAACTTATTTAGCCCTCACAACAATGTTGTGAGGTTGGTACTATTACTAACCCCAATTTAAAGAGAAGGATAAGTCAGTTTCCGAGAATCACACAGAAACAAAATGGTGGAGGCAGGACAGTCTTTTCAGGGGCTCTTAACGGCTATGGTGAAATAATCATCTGCAATCTTTATCTCTAGGCCCGAAATCTTTTAATTTTCTGGCTGCAGGACATCACCTGAATAATGCACCAGATATTCAAACTGTACTACATGTTCCAGATTGAAAGGAGAGGCACATATACCTGCTACCTGAACCCTTAACCTTAATCGCCTAACCTGTCTTCCCAATTCTGATAACAAGCCCAGACTCTTCTTTCACTATCAAAGAGCTACACACTTTGGTCTAACAGTTTCCATATTCCACCTGTGAAAGAGCTTTACCTTGTCTCTCCTCTTTCCCTTCCCCATTGGTGCATGCTCTCTTAGGCACTGCTGATCTTCACCTGGACTTTGGAAATAGACTTTGAATTCCTCTTTCTATCTCCATTCTTCAACATCTCCCAGGACACCAGAATTCTACAACTTAAAATTGAGGAAATCCTACCCTACACATTCTCTGCACCAGCCACTGTCCCAGATCAAATGCCACCCTCAGAAGGGCCTTCCTTGATCATCTTGGTTAAAGTTGCTATCCCTCCCCATGCCCAAGACCTCATCCTGCTTTGATTTCTTCATAACACTTATCACAATTTGATATAATGCTTACTGTTTATTTGTTACTTGTTTTCTTTCAACTTCTCTAGAATGAAAGACACAAGGGAACAGACTTTCTGTCTTGTTTGTTCTTATCTCTCCACCTTGGCTAGTGCATGATATACTTGCTATATATTTTATTAACAAATATGCATCCCCACCAACAGCTTGGCCTGTACCAATCTCCATGCCTCTCAATCTTCCTAACTCACTTCAGGCCATAGTTTACAAAGCTGAAATCAAAATTTCATTTCTGAAAATTTCCCTGAAGGGCTGGATCATCCCAAAGTAGTAGCTCTTACCTAACTGAACTTCTGTAATATTAGTATCAGAACAACTCAATTTATTTTGAACAGTTAATAAATTATTAAATTTTTTAAAAGAAATTCTACCTTATTTACCAAATAAGGGCCAGGATTGAAATTGAGCATTAGACATCTCTGAGGAGCTAGCTGAGAGGGCTTCTCATAGAGCAGATAAGCAATAACTATCTGTTGCTTGCTTAAATAGATATCCCCATCTATTTGCTCTAAAGGTGCAAGTGTCATGCTTGTATGTGGAGTCTCTTGGCAGGCTCCATCCTAGTGGGAAGTATAATACAGAACATGCTGGGAAGGAGATAGGCAACAGGTTCCTTTAGCAGGAAAATCTTAGGGGCTTGCTTCTGGCTCTCCTACACACACTGCTTCCTGGCTGGTACAGGCATTTGGTGATTCTCCCCTGCCAGTAGCTGCATGCAGCAGAACCTGGAGAACAGTTCTCTCCTCTAGCCTGCAGTTTTGGAGAGTTGAAGGATGATGATCATAGAGGGGCAGTATGAATATGGACCTTTTAAGGGACCAAAGGAAAATGTGCTTTTTCTCATTTTGTAGAAATGCAGGTTGCTCTTTAAATGCAATAGTTTTAAATTTATGAAGTAAGATGATTAGGGAACATGTTCCCTGACAAAATGCTTAAACTAAAGTATTTCAAGATGTTTCCACACATGTTATTTCATATACAATATGAAGAAAGGAAATTGTGGAATACATAACTGACCAAGTAGTATCTCCGATGGCCAAGAGATTTTAAAAAATTAAATAAAATACACAGAGTCGATTTAGCTCAGGTGAATGTTATACATTTTCACCTTTAAAATTCTTTCTTACTCTAGCAAGAGGTAGCTATAATGGAAAGGAGTGGATGTGAAGAGTATAATGAGCCAGTTAGGGGAAGATGGAAGTTTGAGATCAAATAATACAATTATTGAAAATTCTTGTCTCATGTGTACATAGTCTTAAATTGAACAGAGGCAGTTAAACCTCTCTGGCATCAGGGACATTGGATTGAGAAGTTACTTCCTATAACAAATCAATAGCCACAAGCATTTCTATGTAAGCCACTTAAGCATTAATCCACTTTAAAAGTCATTGTAGAAATTCACTTTCTTCCTTTTGTTTTGAAATTAAACGTCCCTTGCTGGGATGGGTTGAAGTATTCTCTCTCCATCCAACTAACATGGATTAAGAACATCTGGAGAACCTACCCCTGATTCTTGTAAATGGAAAGCCTGGGAGGTTTAACGATTTATAACTTCTGTTTAACATGCTGTCTGATTTTTTTTTCTTGGTAGAATTTCATCTCATTTAGAACATTTATGTAATAATGTAACATGCTGCATGCAAAACTTTTCTAATGAGAAAAGCCAATATATCTGCTGCATGTCATGTCACATAGCCGGGAGGGGCATGATTTGGAGCACACTTTACCCCACCTAAAGGCCTGGATCGTCTGGAATGTAGTCAGGGTGCTTAGTTTCAGCCCGTCCCAGCCCACTCCCCCATCTCAGCCTCACCTGGACATTAAGATTAAAACTACCCATTTCTCTGTAAGTCAATAAATAAGCCCTCCAAAGGTGGGTGCTGCAGTATTTTAATGCTTTGAGAACGTTCTCTGAACAAAAAGTATTGGATTGTCAAATACATTTGAGGAATTGAGGAATTCATAAGTTTTTTTTTTTCACTTTATTAAGGCTTTGGGGATTCCTAGAGCTATACAAGATCAGGCCCATCTCACTGACCTCATCTTGCACCTCACACTTTGATTCCCTTTCTCTCTCTCCCCCTCTCTCTCGCTCTCGCTCTCAGTCTCACTCTCTCTGCTCTGACCACACTAACCTTCCACATTCTTGCAATCGCTCAGACATTCTAGGCACTCTCCTTGCACACGTTGTTCCCTCAGCCTGAAATGCTTCCCCTTCCCTCTTGTATCTCTGTATTAGTCTCTCTCTCATCTCCTTTAAGTCTTTTCTGAAATGTCGACTTAGGCCTTCCTTGATGACCCTGTTTAAACTTGCATTTCCTATTGAACTTTTTCTCAATCACACCTACTACCATTGCCATAATAATGCTGTGCTGACAAACAACCTCAAAACCTCATGGTATGCCACAGTAAACATTTACTTAGCTCTAGGATTGCAGCACTTATCTGAGCTGTCCTGATTCATTCCTGCATCTATGGCTAACTGCGGGTCATCTCGGCAGCTTTACTGATAACAACTAAGCTCATTCACATGTCTGGGGGTTCCCTGGGTTGTGGCTAATCTAGGAGAGCCCTAGCTGAGATGACTGGGATGACTCTGCTCTGCTCTGTACGTCTCTCATCCTTCAGCAAGCTAGCACTGGTCTATCCTCAAGGCAATCATATAGGAGCAAGAGCCAGCAAACCCAAATGTGCATGTACTTTTCATTCTGCTTATGTCACATTTGCTAATGTGCTCTTGGTCAAAGTGAGTGACATGGCCAAGCACAGACCCAGAATGGGCAGGCACTACAATGTTACATGCAAAGGGTGTGGTGGTGAACAATTGGGGCCATTTTTTTGCAAACTACATCACATACTGTAACTTAAACTAATTTTTTTTTGTCTGTTTCTCCCTATACTGGAATATAAGTTCCATGAGGAGAGGGATTTTATCTATGTTAAGTACTCTATCCTCATCACCTTGAGCTGTGCCCCATACATAGTAGGTACTCAGTAAATATTTGTTGAATGAATAAATAAAAATAAACCCATTTAACTTTTTGTAATGCAGCATTTTCAAATGTGATTTTCAATTAATCTCATTTCTATAGGAAAGCCAAAGAATACCTGATTTAGAACAAAGCAATCTTCAGTTATCTCATGCCTTTCTTTCTTAGAATGTAGTCTAGCAATTAGGGGAAATTTATGATCATTACTTAAGGAAAATCTAACAATATTTGTCTGTGTTCTTTCATATATATAACTCTGGCTTAGTAAATGACTTTCATGTATCAGTTTATGTGCTAGATGCCAGGGATAATGGAGAACAAGCACACAGCCCCTGCTTCTGGGACATCTCAGCTGAGCTGAAGAACTGACTTATAAATCAATACTTTAAGTAATATGATATGCTCCATCACAATGTTATTAAAACATTTCACAGGAACACAAAGGAGGATGTGCTCAAATGTGCCATTAAATTTCAGATAGAGCTCTGATTTTGACCTCCATATCTGTGTAGACTGCTGGAGTCACTCCCTTCTGAAATGACAGGATTATTTACAACATTTCTGCATATACTATTTAGTCTCTTCACCCATCCGCATATTCAACTTTATCTTCGGTTCTTTCCAAGTCCTTCCCATCTGTGAGTCTTACCAGCAGGGACCATTTCATGACCAAATTTGCTTACAAAGTTTCCCCCTGAATTCATCTGAATTCCATAGCATTCATTGTCTGTATCTTTTTATTATGCAATACCTGAAGACATCTATTCTACTGTTTTCATAAAGGCTATTTAACTCTCCTATTGTTGAATTTTTCAAGTGTGGATGTCTTGTCTCTTCAAAGAGAGAACAACCATCTTGAAAGCTGAGACTTTGTTTCTTTTTTTCTTTAGAATTGCTAAGAATAATGCTCATAATAATAGGTACCCAGAAAATTAATTAGAAGCATGTAATGGAAACTGAGAGCTCTGGCCTCTATTTATCACCTCATTATGGTCAGGTCTGATAATGTACATGTTGGGCTATTGGCTGGAGGTGCAGAAATATTTCTCCTTAGGTCTGGTGACTGATTATGTCACCATCCTTACCCTTGTTGGAAACCAGTGGCTTCTTTATATAAAGTTTCAACCACAAGACCATATTTTTAACAGGCTAAAATAAACCTGACACATTTTAAGAGGATTTGGAAATGAATAAAAGCAAATAAAAACATGCCAAACTATAAAGGTACAGGAAATAAAGAGATTTCTGTATTGACAAAGGAAATTGTTGAAAAAAGGAAAAAAGCAAAAGCAAAGATATGTTACCTGCTGTTCCATGGCTATAGGACAGAGTGTCTGCGCATTTATTATCTTTCAAATAGTTTTGCAATTTCTACACACCTGCATATCCTACCCATCGGCCCCATAAAACTGCTTTTTAGGGTTAAATACTGCTTAAAATGACACGAGATGCATGGGAAACCCCCCAAATGAACCAGAAAACTAACAAGTCAATCATCTAGCTTAAGAAGAATCTGAATAGGAAAGCAAGTTTTACATTTGCCTTGCATGCCTTTGAAAAGGGCAGAAAGGGGCTCATCAAATATTCCAGGAATTTACTAAAATCAATCATGCTACAAGTCATACAGACGATGGTAAGAGAAGGGCAATTGTTGGTTTACTAATAGGCATAGTCATTTAAGCACAATAATCTACTCAGACCTTCTGAAATAAAGACTGTGCTTTACTCAATACATTTATGGGTAGGCATTAGCTATATGCCATACCTAACTCCCTTTTCTCTCCTACATTCTCTAAGCAACTTACTCTCATTAGCAACTATTCATGACTCTCTCATATTAGGGAAAGGATGTTCTGTGCAGCTGACAGTCTAACTGATTGCTTTATGAACTTTTTTCCCATTTTAAATGACTATCTGTGGTTGCAGGTCTCATTGGCTTTTTTCGCATTGCATGAGTCATTCATCTTGAAGGCTTATCCTCTTCCAAAGAATTGACTGTGGAGGTCACAAACCTGTATAATTGAGAAAAGCAGTACTGGTCTCAGAATGATCACACAAAGGTACCAGATCAGAGGGCTGATCTGAAATGATTTCTTTACCTTGAGAAATGGTCTCAGCTACAAATATAAGCAAACACATATGTATGCTTGAACTCACACATAATTAAGAAAAAGGTGTTGTTTTCACCATATCTATTAAACTTGAATCTCTTTCATTCTTACATTTTTCCCTTTCCTTGCCTTACGTGTAGATATTATGAAGGAAAAGACTGTTATCTGTAAAAAGACATTTTCAACATAAAACAATTACATATGGCCATGTACACACATGCCTCCTGAGGGCAAAAACCATGAATGCATAAATTAGAAATGCAAATTGTCCAAAGTGTTATTCCAGCTCTCACCTATCCAACTGACAAAGATGTTTTTTTAAGTTAGAGCAGACTTGGCAAGGATAATACGAAACAGGGGCACTCATTTAGTACTAGAACAATTATAAATTGATATCATTTTTTTGGAGGGCAATTTAACAGTAGCTATCACAAACCATAACAATATTTGTGTCATATTTTTTCCATTACTTTCTGCAAAATTTGTCTCAAGCCTACAGCTTTGAGAGTGTGAAGAATACAACTCAGGGTTGTAGTCTCTCTCTCTCTTTCTCTCTGTATCTCTCCCTACTGCCCCTTCTCCCCCTCTCTTTTGCTTTTTTTTCCTCCCTCCCTCCCTCTTTTCCCTCCTTCCTTCCCTCTTTCTTTCTTTTCTTTCTCTTTCAAAATGTTGGAAAAAAGGAGGCACTTAGTCATTGAAGACCAGATTAGAAACTTATATCTATCTTGCCTCTATTACAAAACTCAGATATATGTAGACATGTTTTTTCTTGACTATTTTAGCTTGCTAAATGGCAAGGAATTCTACAAGAACACTCTAAAATCTTCCGGCTTGTGTGCTCTTGGTCACTGTATATCCAAGTTTCTGGCATACACCGACAGGAATTAAAAGAAAATGTATTCTATTTAATTTAATAGGAACACTTGCATTTTATAGGTGAAAGATACAAACAAGATATATTTGACTTTGAGCTTTTACATACTCTGTTTAACTCTTCAGTAATACTACAGAGCAGAAACTGGCAACTTAAAGGTCATTTGGTTACTTTTGATAGCCAGCCAATCTTGTGATTCTTGGGGAGAGGAGATATTTGAGTGGGACAAATGGATCTGTGGGTGTGAAACGGACCATTAGATTCCCGTGCATACATCACAGTCTGATTTAGGCTACTCAGTGAGACTTCCTATTCACAAAGGCACAATTGAATACCATGAATTCTTATTTCATAATGTGAGATTCCCTAAGGTCAACCTACTACCGAAATTTGAAAAAAAACAGCAAATTTAGAAACTTGGAATTTTCAGAACTGAGGAAAAGATATTGGTTGCCTAATTCAGACTTTCTTTCCTTCAGCTAGAATTCTTACGCTATAATCTTTTTTCATCTTATTTGTACGTCAACCTTTTTTTGGTCAAGTTTCTAAATTAGAGAGAAAAATGAACATACTGTCAGGAAAATTTTTTTCACAGAAGTTATGGTGGTTTCCTCATAAACGAAACTTACAACTGATGTATACATACTGTAATTTAATCTTCAACACTTTCTTGTGAGTATGTGAGCATGCTTGATTAACAATAATTAAGCTTCTTATGTATATTTTATGCTCAAATTAGATGAGGCAAACAGACATGGAGACGTCTTAAAATTGGTAAACTCAGGCAGACCTCAGAAGAAGCACACTCAGGGCAGCTGGCAGCTGAGTGACTAGAATAAGTCTCACCCATAGAAGGCTAACTAACTTCCCCCAAACCGAGTTATCTGATTTCAGGGAGCAAAAGAATGTCCTGGGAAATTTGAAAGGAATTTAGTAAAAGGGATGGAAGTGTTTTAAGGAAGATGCTTGTGAGTCTCTTGGGAAAACAATGAAAGTCCAAACTTTAAAATAGGGGGAAAAAAGCATATAAGATGTAAGAGGAAATGCCATAAACGTTTTTCATTTATAAATGGTTTAATATATGTGAGATTAATATCCTTCTATCTCTTCACCCTAAAGTCCTTTGAAAATGGGGGTGGGGATGAAGGAAGCAGAGGGCATGAATCAGAGATATTTTCTTGAAGATTCAGAAGACAAAAGCTTGCCTGGAGCCAAATATATATAATCTCTGCTTTGCTTACAAATAAGAGAGCAATTTTCAAAGACACTTTGCTGACAAACCCATGTTTCGTGTGTTTGTGTGTGTATTTAATACATGACAGTTTATAAGGAATGTTAAAGTATTTTGGAATATCTAAATGTTTCCAGCTGCTTTCTTAATTTTAAATATTTTCTTAAAGGGGATTTCCAATCTATTGGCAGCAACTAAATAGAATTTCTCTGTTGTTCCATGCTCCCCCCCCCCATTTCTGTTTCTACTTTTGGATTTCACAATCCATTATATGACTTGCTTTGGGGAGACAATAAAAGGCATTTGTTTACAAATTTACAGTATTTCTTAATTAATCACTAAGAGTACATTTTTACATCAGTTCCCATGTGTTTCAGTGGCAAATGATACATTAAGATACAAAGTTCCCCTGCTGAAGCACAGAAAACTGGAACTGGAAGGAATGTATGGAGTTTTGGAAAATAAAACTCATGTACAGAGCTAGAGATTAAGCTAAGATTAGAAATCAAGTGTCTTCCCCAAACCCATAGGTTCTCCAAGGTTCAATCCTTGTGGTGCACAGCAAAGAAGACAATAAAAAGAGTTCCCAGATTTCTGGAATTGGTGTGTAGAAAATAAAGGAAAAGAGTGTGACTCAGTTAATTTCTTCTAATCCAGGTCCTGTTAGGAAACCTGTAGACTGACGTTAACATTGCATACAGAAGATTAAACAAGTATTTTCTTTCCATGTCTTCACCATATTAGAGACCAGTTTTACCTCCTCCTAGCCCAACCCGCTTCATGGAGAATTGCAAAGTCCATAATCCCTATACTCAGTTCCTTCTGGCTGAAGCTTGCCTGCACAAGTGGTAAAAAATTGACACAGAATAGTTGGATTAGATAGTTTCTCTCCCAGATTTTGGAATAAGGCCCTTGATGGAATGAATCAGTAATCTGTGGAGAAGCCAGGTGGAAAATTATGTCATCCCCAAGATTAAGGCTGCCATTTTGTTTTGGTCTTAATGGTGATTAGAGATGTTAGTCCACAGAAGAAGAAATATCAGAGAGACAGAGAAAGAGAGACAAATAGTGTCTTTAAGATGTTATTCTTCATATTCAACCAAACTTACTGAGTGCCTTTTATCTTCTAAGAACTGTGCTCTGAACTGGACAAGGGTTGGGTTGTATGTGGTAAATTGATAATAGCTCCCAAAGATATGCCCATGTCTTAGTCCCTAGAACCTGTGAGTGTTATCTTACTTGGAAAAAGTATCTTTGAAGAAGTGATTAATTTTTTTTTTTAAGAAGAGAAGATTATCCTGGATTATCTGAGTGGACCTTAAATTTTATCACAAGTGCCCTTATAAGGGAGGCAGGGGAGCTTAGACACACGCACATGCACACACACACACATAGAAGAGGGGGAGGCTAAGTAACTACAGAGGCAGAGGTTGGTGGGACATGGCCACAAGTCAAGGCAGGCTGGCAGCCACAAGTAACAGGAAGAGGAAGAAGCAGATTCTCCCCTAGAGCCTCCAGAGGGAGCACTGATCTACCAACCCTTGATTTTGGTTCAGTGAAACTGATTTCAGGGTCTGGGCTCCAGAACTGTGAGAGAATAAACATCTGTTTTGTTAAGCTATAATGTTCGTGGTAATTTGTTACAACAGTTACCGGAACCTAAGACAGGGTATTTTAGGCACGAAATAAAATATACTTTCTACTTTCAGGAAGTTAAAAATCCATTAGATGAGACAAAAAGTACCTACTTAACCAAAAAAAAAAAAAAAAAAGTAACAAATAATTATTAAATATAGGGGTTAGTTAGCAATAGGCTATGGGTTGACAGGAGACGGCACATGTAATTTTTATTTTAGTGAGTTCTAAGATGTGGTAGAAATGGAATTAAAAATAGGTTGTGAAGTCAAATATAATTAGATTGAAATAAGAATATTTTAAAATTTCAGGAGAAAAAAACCCATATGTGTGTGAATAATACAGTATACCTTCCCCCTGCCCATGTAAAAATATTGTTTAGAAAGCAGCGGCTGAAATGAAAACTCTCTCTTGCAAAGTCCTAGGCAGGGCTGTGGACAATAGTCACTGTGCCCAGTGATGAGGTCATGAATTCCTGTTAGATTTTTCCCATTTACAAAAGGAAAATAAAAAATTCTCAAAATTTACAGAACAGCTAGTCAAATTATTATTTTTTTAAATCTGATTTTAGCTTTATTTTATTTTCTTCCTCCAAAGCTGTGATAAAGGCACATTTGACATTGTTTAACCTGAAAATGACTTCTCCCCCTCTATATATCTTTTGGATAACTTCAATTTTTCTTGTGCCTGATTAATTGCTTCTTCTTTACGGGAAAGGAGAAGAAGCCATGTGTTTATAGAAGAGTAAAATCAAATGCAAGTGACCATATTTGTGGAGGAGGAATAGAGTTTAGATTAGTAATAAATTAAAATGCATTACTCTGTAATACCAAGATTGAGAAGTTGCTGTTTTGTTGAAAGATCCTGTAAAAGCAAGCTCACAGAGTTAAAGGCAAGGAGTACTCCCTCCTGCTACGCCCCAGGGCTGCTTTCTGCTCATACACGTCAGCCATCTCCCACATATAATAAACTGATCTTTTCCAGAAAGGAATTTAGTAAGTAATATGCTTAGACAGATTAAAAAGTGCCAACATAATATTTCACACATGGAAATTCCCAGCAATTCTGAGACAGGTTTGGGTTGCATAAGATGAAAAATTATAAGATCAAATTCTTCAAAAAGGCTCATGAGAACATTACCAAGAAGAAATAAACAAACAAACAAACAAACAAAAAAACCCACCACCCTTCAAAATAAAAAGAAAATAAAGCAAATTAGCTCTGGTAGAAATAATAAGCCTGACTAATATGCAGTTCTCTCCTTCTTGGGCATATGGGATACCATCCTTCCCAGCAGTTACATGGGGGCAATTGACTAGTTATTGCCCCTGAAAAATGAACAGGAATGTCCTTGTGATTTTCTGCTATCTCTAATCTTCTGCTGAGGGGAGTTCGGAGACCACATTTTTGATGGTGGAGTTTCTATCAGCTGGAGAGTATGTGGAACAGAGCAAAATACTGATTTGAACCGAGCATTGAGAGTGAACAAGAAATAAACTGTGGTTGTATTAAGACACTGAGATAGCATTGTTAATTTGTCACTGCTGCGAAATAACTTAGTTTATCCTGACTATAATACCACTTAATCACATAAATAAATAGACAAACAAAAATTTATCTTAAAATAAACTGGAAAAAATGTACTTGATTTTATTTTAAACTGGTTTATTCAAATAAAAGAAAACATGCAAAGAAGTATTCACTATCCAACTTGAATGTATACATTCACTTTATCACCATTTACTATTTCATTTGTCAACTCTTTATTGATTGCCTACTATACATGAAGAGTTAAACTAGTTGCTGGATCATTATTTGAGGTTAAATTGTTCCCTCTGTGTGGAATGCTTACTCTGCATGGCACATTAAATGAATGAAGGATTGACTAAGTAATCACATAATTTAGAGAAAATGAGTAACATTTACACAGAGATCGTGAATAGCTCTCTGCAAATATCCTTGACTGAATTAGGATAGTCCAACCCTAAAATTCTTGGGCATTTCTGATAGAACTCCAGAACTCTCAAGTCTTATATTCAAACTCATATAGTCTTTCAACTTAACTGTGAAGCTGTAAGGTTAATGAGGCATTCCATGGTCACCCAAATTTTTTTATTAAAGCAAAAGGGTAAAGCCAAGGGTAACATCTACTCAAAAAATTCCCTCTTATAAGCAGGCAAGAAAATAGCAGGTGAGAAAAATCACAAACAATGCTAAGAAATAATACTGTTGCTTTTGTCTTTTCAACAAAAGTTATCTGTAGAAAGTTATCAGTGAACAGGATACAAATAATTTAAAGCACAGGGTTGTAAATTTGTGGACTGTATAAACTGCCCATGAGACTTGACAGCCAAAAAACTAAAGATCTTTGTTTTTTGGGGAGTTGTTGTTATATGTAGACATATTTGGTGTGTGAGGGGGTGACAGAAGGCAGAGACGGTCCTGTACAGAGCTGGTAGAGGCTTGGAGGCTGGACACCACATAGACAGAGACAGTCTGCCCGGCAGGGCTGCCCGGCAGCGTCTGGGGCCTGTGACACTTGGCTGTTGGGCCAGACGGGCCGAGGGTCCTGTCCAGGGCAGGTGGGGCCCAGCATGCTGGCAGATCCTGGTCTGAGGTGGCTGCGGTGGTGGTGGCAGCGGCAGCGGCACCTGGGCTCAGCTCACATGGTTCAGGGCCTTGTGGGCAAACTTGGTCAGCATGAAGTTCTCCCGGTGCACATCAGCTGCATCCATTCCACCTGCTTCTGCACCAGCTGCTGCACAGGCTCCTGGTGTTGGGGTTTTGCTGCACAGCATGAACAATCTGACCTCTGGGATAGGTGGGGATGGTACGGGAGGCATAGCCCACCATTGGAAAGAGGGACTTGCAGAACAGGCTTAGCTCCTTGATGAGGTCCAGGTGCAGCCTCTGACACTCACCCTAGCAACAGAGAATCCCATCCTTCTGGAGGGCTGTTTTCATGAGCTGGTAGTAGGAATCCTTGAAGAGGCTCTCGGCTGGGCCCATGGGGTCTAAGGAGTCAGTGATGATAATGTCAAAGGCATCCTGGCTCTGCTTCATAAACTCAAAACCATCACATATGTGCAGGGTCAGTTTCGAGCTGGAGTAGCCAATGGCCTTGCCCAGCAGGAACTTCTTGGAGACCTGGATGACATCCTCATCAATTTTGCACTGGACCACTGACTCCATCAAGGGGTGCTTTACTACCGCCTGAAGGATGCCCCTATCCTTGCCCCTGATGATCAACAGCTTGCGGGGGTTGGAGTGGCTGCAGAGCAGCAGGTGGCAATCATCTCCTGGTAGGAAACTTCATTCTACTCTGTGCACTGGGTGATGCCATCCAACACCAGCATGCTGTAGGTCTTACTGCAGAAGATGAGGATATCTTGGTACTGCAAGCACTGATGGTGTAACAGCTATTCCACCTGCAGTGACAGGGTCTGGCCAGGCCACAGGCTGCACATCTTCCCGAATCATCCCTTGTGGATGGCAGTGGGGCCAGAAACAGAGGGGCTGTCATGACCAGACTCCACGATGGGGGGTGGGACAGTCAGACCTGAGACTGCAGGCTGCGTGGAGTTGCAGCACAACCGGACCAGCCTAAAGATTTTAATATGAGCAATTATCATTATAATAATTGCATTTGATTCCTAGTTGCTAAAACAAATACCATGCAATGAGTTGGCTTTAACGATGAGAATTTACTGGCTCATGGTTTTGAGGCTAGGAGAAGTCTAAAATGGAGGTGTCAGAAAGGCAATGCTTTCTCCCTGAAGACTGTGGTGTTCTGGGGCTGGCTGCTGGTGATCCTTGGTCCTTGGCTTTTCTGTCACATAGCAATGCACATGACCGTGTCTTTTCCTTTCTCTTCCAGGATCTGTTGACTTCCAGCTTTTGGCTGCTTCCCATAGCTTCTCTCTTTTCAAGTCCAATTTTCTTTGCTTTAAGGACTTCAGCCACATTGGATTAAGGTCCACTGCTATTCAGTTTTTGGGCACACCTTAACTAATAATATCTCCAAAATTCCTATTTATGAATGATTCATGCACCCAGTACTAGGGGTTGGAAGCTTTTTTGTGAGGGACGTGAGTCAAACACCCAAAATAATCAATGTTAGTCCTTATTGATATAAGCAAATGCTGCATCACAAGCATTTTCTTTTCTTTTCTTTTTTTTCCCGTTTTATAACTGGCTGGTACTTATTTTCATCTAAAATAACATTGAAACTTACTTATGCTGGAGTAAAATGAGTGCTCTGGATAAAGCCTCATGCTTATTCTATGGACTTGTGTCCCTTTGACTTGCTTCACAAGCATTTTCAATACTTTTCTTTATTGAACTTCTACTTTATAAAACAACTACAAAATGATTGTGTGTAGCACTGGGATGTTAATACAGTAAGAGTTTTAATAAGCTATTGTCCATATCTCATCATCAAGAGCATGAAAATTCTTTCTTCCTTTTTTTAAAAATAAGCTGTAGTTATCTATGAAGGGCAAGATAATTGACTCAAGATAATGAAGCAATATTTATAGCCTTTCCAACTCAAATGTAGAGGTTAAGCATGTTAGAAGAAGGCCATTCATAAAGCAAACATGAAATTGTCTGATTCAAGATTAGCAGAGTTAAGAAAACTACAAACTGGTTAGGAAAATTGTCTAAGAAATTCAGACCTTGCCGATAGAGATCTGCCTCGGTCCCTGTGGCTGGCATAGGGCACTGACACTTTTTAATCTTTCAATTTCCCGTGTTTCAAAAATCTCCAGGCACGAAGAAGTACAAATCTTTGAAAATTCCCTTGTCCCCAGGCTTATCTTCCCTTGCAAACAGATGCCTGAGGGCCAAGTATGCCACCCAGTCAGCAGCCTGCCAGACCCTGCATCTCAAAGCCAGTTCAGGCTCAGCTGGGAGCAAACCACCATACTCAGAATGGAATGTTGTGGCTTCTGAGAGGATTATTTCTGATGTTATTCAGCATAAACTCATATAGGTTGTTCTCAAAATACTCCTACAAACATACATCTGGT
>PVKH010006572.1:0-20941 GCA_004027955.1 Chaetophractus vellerosus | reverse complement strand
TGGCGGCTCTTGCCCTGTCCGTGGCAGCTTCTTGCCCTGCCCACGGCGGCTCCGGCCCGCCCATGGTGGCTTGCCATTCTCAAGGCGGTCTGCCCGCTAGGAGAGGTCCCCGGGAATTGAACCCGGGGCCTCCCATGTGATATGCCGGCGCCCTATCCACTGGGCTATCGAGCCGGCCCCTAAGTCAACCTATTGGGTTATGTCACAGCAGCTAGGAAATTAAGTCAGGAAGCACCTTTTAGTAAAACAATGTCATCTGTGGAAGAGATCTCTATTCTAATTAAGAAGTCCTTGATATTAACGAAGGAGTAAAAAATTTAATTCATATTTTTACAGCTGTGTTTTTAGAATCCTTATTGATTAGACACTTTTGAGGACTTTTCTGTTCAATTGCTATGTCACATGTACAGCACAATCACAAGAGGACCTTCTCAGTAGTATTCCAGGCTGGAAGGAGTCTCGCTGAAGGCTGACATGCTCATTTGTCTGCACTAAAGAACTCTCACTACGCTGTACCGCCCTTTTGGAAGCTGCAGCCCTTTTCGTTGTATACTTCAGGCTGACCATCACACCCACTGCCTGTAGCCCCAAACTGACCCACATATTAAATTGTGTGTGATGAGCGCAAAATATGTTACCTTAAAATTTGAGGATTTCTATTCTTCCATATGTCACCATCATGTTTTCATTTATTTAAGAGATGAATATTTAGTTCCTTGATTAAGAGCCAAACACTAGGCATCAAGGATACACAATTAGTAAAGATTCTCCCTGTTCTTGAGCAATTTAGATTCCAATTGAGAATGAGATAGACAAATAACTAATGAGAAAAAACAATTCCAGGTAAAATGAGCAATTGTAAAACATAAGAAGTCAAAGCTAAAGTGGCCTAGAGACACTCAGGAGGTTTCAAAGGCATTTGAAAGAAGCCTGGAGGTCTGAAAGCAAGTCTCATGAAACCCTCTAAGAAGAGTAACTGTTAGGTGTTGAGGTATGGAAAACTTTACACCTGATACCTGAGAATCCAAAGGAGCACAATCATGTAAAGAAAGGGTGGTAAACCGAGTAAACAGCCACAGAGATGCCAGAGATGAAGATATTATTGGTGAGTCTGGGAGAGTAGTTCTGGCACTGTGGTGGAAGAAGCTGCCAGCCTGGGGTGAGAAGAGCAGTGAATTGGAGGTGGGCGTGGAGACACAATGAAACAAAGTTAAAGATACAGATTAATATCTAGAGGGCAGGCAAGATCAAGGGAGTTTGCTTTTGTTTCTATTTTCATTAAGAACTCACCTATTGATACTTACTCTGCATTCTAAATGGTAGCAATATACAGCAGAGAACAAAAGAGAATTTCTGCCCTCCAGCTACTGACTTGCTATTTGGAGGAGAGCAATGTGTGCATGTACAGCGTAAATAAAATAAATTTATGTACAGATGGATTCAGTGAAGAAGCCAAATAAGGTAATCTGGCACTCAGCCACCTGGGCAGAGCTGTGTGGGCGAGGGATTCCTGGAAGTCTTCTATGTACAAGGATATTTCAAGTGAGAATTTAATGCTGAAAAGCAGTCAAAGAGAATTCTAAGAAAGACAAGAGAGTATAAATGCCTGAGACTATCACAAACTTCACCTGTTGGAGAGAGAAATCAGGCTAAGGTGTAGTGAAAGAAAGGGGGTTGAAGATACAGCATACCGGGATGTCTGGAAGGAGGCAGGAGTTCAAGTTTCCAGTTGCAACAGCAAAATCTACAAGACAGCCTTAAGTAAAGAAGTGACATAACATATGCGTGAGGAAAATTGTTCTGACAGCTCTGTGAACTTTAAGAAAGAGAGAGATACGAATGATGAGGCTGACCAATGGGAATTGGGTTTCTTACTAACTACAGCGGCCGCCTTGTGCATGGGAAAGGGGCAGAATTGTCTTTCTGACAGTTGGTATATTTTCTTCAGTATATTACATGCGCATTTCAATGAGCTACTTGAGCTTGATAAGCCTCAGTATTCTTATCTATGAAGTTGGCTAATAAAAATAACTTTCCTACTCTTCACTGATTTGTTGATTTGATTAAACAGGGTCATCTAATTGAAATCTTTGAATAAGCTGTAAAGCATTAGATTTGTTAACATTCTGTTAAATTGACACTGGCAAGAACATCTGCTTCCTCAGAATTTATTCTGGCATTGGGAAAGCTAAAAAGAAATGTAACATTTAACAGTTTGCTTTGTGAAACCCAGCGAAAGCACACACATTTCTGTGAAATATGACTCTGTGCTATTGTTTTCGATGTTCAGTAGCCTAAAGCAGACATGACTCTAGCTGATTCATCCTCAAATATGCCCACTTTATTCCAATATTTAGAAATCAATCAACATCCCAGCCATAAGAGATTAGTATGTAGAGACTGAGAGGCTTGCTTAATTAGGCCAAGAAATATGGCAAGTTATTTGTTTATTTATTTATTTGTTTTGGCAGTTGTTACTGAGATTAATTCCAAAAAAAGAGTCTGGTGGCTTAATCACAAGTTACAGACATATTTAGGAATGTCTGGATGTCCCATCAGAGTTGTCTCTACGGTAACTCTTAACAAATTTCACTTTCCAGTTAGAAGTAGCAGACTAAGATACAAGCCACTAGTGGTAGGTTTTGTTTGTCTTTTCATGCATTCTAAATACATTCTCCTTTTTGCTTTCTCAACTAATGCATACAAGGAACAACTTGATCTACAGGATGTTGAAATTTCATTTTTTACCCAGCATTTTCTATTTCTTTTGTCAATTATGGGTAAATTTTAATATCCCAGCTTAGAATTTAATTGACTCCTTAGCCTGCAAGTTTCAAGTCAATTCTAAACTCACCAGATTGCCCCATTCCCTTTCTGATCATAACATTTCCTTTATTGAAACTCTTTAGACATATATAGTTTTTAAGTTTTTAGACGACACAATAATGGAATAAGTCTATAACAAGATTACTTATCACATGGAGAAACCTTGTTTTAAGTGTAACTCTATTTGAAATATTTATTCATTTATTTAAAAATTATTTATCAGATACTTTCTCTTTTTTTTTAAAGATTTATTTATTTTATTACATATCTCCCCTCCCCCCCACTGCGGCGATGTGCCGAGACTGGTCACTGCGCAGGCGCAGCTTTTCCCCGCTTGTGGGCGGCTTCTGATCCCATTCACGGCCGGCTCTCAGTTCGCGGGTGGCTGGCTGCGCTCCATCCTTGGGCGACCTGCCCTGCCCGTGGCGGCTTTGCCCTGTCCGTGGCAGCTTCTTGCCCTGCCCACGGCGGCTCTGGCCCGCCCACGGCGGCTTGCCATTCTCAAGGCGGTCTGCCCGCTAGGAGAGGTCCCCGGGAACCGAACCCGGGGCCTCCCATGTGGTATGCTGGCGCCCTATCCACTGGGCTATCCAGCTGGCCCCATTTATCAGATACTTTCTATGTGCCAGACACTGTTCTTAGCACTGGGTACATATCAATGAAAATGAACTTTTTCCTAACCACATAGAGCCAGTTTTCCAATTATGAAAGACAAAAAATAAGCAATAAGAATAATGTTGCATGAATTATATTAATATAATAGAAGAAAATAAACACAATGGAAAAAATAGAGCAGGAGAAGGTAGATAAAGAATTGTGCTTGTGTGCAAGTGCAATTTTAAAAAGTTGATTGTGGTAGACCAGATTGAAAGGTAATGTTTGATCAAAGATGTAAAGGAGATGAAGGTGTTAACCATGAAGATTTTCTGAGCAGTCCGGACAAGGAGAGAAGTGAGTGTAAAGGGCCCTAAATGGAAAGGGACCTAGAACCAAAAAGAAGCTGTAAGGCAAGAGCAGACTGAGCAAGAGAAGAAGAGTAGGAAATAAGGTCAGAAAAATATCACAGGCGCGAATCTCCAAGGACCCTGTGGGCCATTTTGGGAAACATTTTTTAAAATTTTATTTTTAAAGAAGCTTTAGATTACATAAATTTACATCAAAAATATAGAGGCATTCTCGTATACCCCCCTCCCCCTCCCACACTTTTCCCCATTAACATCTTTCATCAGTGTGGTACATTTTTTAGAATTGATGAGCACATCTTGAAGCCTTGCTACTAACCATGGTCAATAGTTTACATTATAGCTTATACTTTGCAATGTACATTCTTATAGGTTTTGAGAAAATGTATAATGGCCTGTATCTGTCATTGCAATGTCATTTAGAACAATTCCAATGTCCCCAAAATGCCCCATTCCTTCCTATTCTCCCCTCTCCTTCCTCTCAGAACCTCTGGTGGCCACTGCCTTTATATCAATGTTACAAGTTCTTCCACTGTTAGAATAATAGTGAGTCTACTTTAGTCCATATTTGCATTCCCACCTTATGTTTGTTCATTCCTCAATCTTTTCATAGCTTGTAGTTCATTTCTTTTTTACCATCGAGTATTATTCTTTTATACTGGTTTATTCATACATGCACCTACTGAAGGTCGTCTTGGTTGTTTCCAATTTTGGCAATTACAAATAAAGCTGTTATAAATATTTGTGTAAACATTTTCGTGTGGACCTAAGTTTTCGATTCATTGACTAAATACCTAGCAACACAGTTGTTGGACTGCATGGTAAGCCTGTTTATCTTTGCAAGATATTGTTAAATTTCTTCCAAAATGGCAGTACCATTTTCCATTCCCTTCAGCAAAGAATGAGTGTTCCCATTGCTCCACATTCTCTACCCCTTTGGGTGTGTCAGCATTGTGGAGTTTAGCCATTCTAATGAGAGTGTAGTGGTATCTCATTTTAATTTTCAATTCCCCAATTACATATGATGCTGAGTCTTTTTTTCATATGCTTCTTTGCCATCTGTATATCTTCTTTGGCAAGATGTGTGTTAAGATCATTTGCATATTTTGTATCAGGTTGTATGTTTTCTTACTGTTGAGTTTTAAGAGTTCATTGCATAATTTGGTTACAAGTCTGTTATCAGATAAGTGATTTGCAAATATTTTCTCTCAGTAAGTGGCTTGTATTTTAATTCTCTTGCAATGTCGTTCACAGAGCATAAGTTTTCAGTTGTAATGACGTCCAACTTATGATTTTTTTTCTTTTATGGATCATGCTTTTGGTGCTGTCATAAAAAGTCATTGCCACATAAAAAGTTGCATAGATTTTCCCCTATTGTGTCTTCTAGAAGATTTGCATTTTACATTTAAGTCTATGTTCCATTTTGAGGTAATATCTGTGAAAGGTGTAAGGTTTGTGCTTAGTATTATTCATTTATTTATTTATTGATTGATTGATTTACATGTGCATGACCATTTGTTCCAGCATTGTTTGCTGAAATGCCGGTGCTTTCTCCATTGAGTTGCCTTAACTCCTTTGTGAAAGATCAGTTGACTATATTTGAGTAGATCTCCTTCTGGAGCCTCCTTTCTATTCCATTGATCTGTCTTTCTGTTCTTTCATCAATTGTTTTGATCTAATCACTGTTGCCTTACAGTAAGTCTTGAACTTGGGTTCTGTCAGTGCTTAGATTTTGTTGTTCTTCAGTATTATATATGTTATTCTGGATCTTTCAATTGTCCATATACATTTTGGAACTGGTTTGTCAAAATCAAGAAAATAACTTGCAGGAATTTTGATTGAGTTTGCACTGAATATATAGACCAAGTTGGAAAGAATTGGCATCTTACTAATATTAAAGCCTCTTATCCATGAACATGGAATATCTCTCCATTTATATCTTTTTAAAGTTTCTTTCATTTGAGTTTGTAAATTTCCTCATATAGATCTTGTCCATATTTTTCACATACCTATGTATTTTTGTGTGTGTGTCAATGTATGATGTATTGACATTTCATCTTCCAGTTCCTAAACATAGAATACCTTCTAGACACCACATCTCAGAGGGCTCATTCCGTGTTACAAATTGGCAAACTTCTCAGATCTCATCTGCTAGGAATATGACACTAGCATTTTACTCTTTTGTTTGAGAAGCAGACCATGCCAGTATGGAAAAGAAAATGGTAGAAGATGTAGGCAGGCCATGGTATCTGCTAGTATCACATTATCAGATATTTTGATGCCCTACCAATATATTTATTTAATTTAAGTGCTCCTTTCTTGTTGTTTAGTCATCAACCTTCTCATTTATTGAAAATTTAAAATAAATAGGATCTATATGCCATTTCAATAGGAAAAGTAGCTTGTTTAAATTTTCTAAAAAACATTAGGAAGATTGTAATTTAAATATTTTAAATACCTAGAAACCAACACTTATTTGAACATCTACTGAACATAAGTAATGCATCAAAAGCAAAGGATATGAAAATCATAAATTATTAAATGATTACCAATTATTTTTCTCAGCATAGTCCCATGAAAATAACTAGAGTCATATTTCAATTAAGAGTCTACTTTAAGTGGAACATGTCTATTTTGAATTAAAATTATGTGAAAACATAGAATCTAATAAAAATTTAAATGTTTTAGAAAAAATATTTTTTGTACTGAATATAAAGCAAAAAACCCAAATCCACTCAACTCAGCAGAAATGTTTTGTTCTCCACTCTTTATGAAACTCAGAGTCTTGCTTCCTACAGTGAGGACTAAAGAACATGATGAACATGTTACTCTTTCCCCATTTAATGGTTTTTGGTTGACAGTTAGTATTCTGGAACTTAGGGTACAATATTGCATCATATATGTACTCTGGTCTTCAGGAGATCATAAAATCATCTCTTGTGACCATGGGGATGCGGGAGTCCAAAGGATGCAAGCTGGGAACTTGATGAAGATTCTTGATGAATTCCTGGAAGAAGCTGGATGGCTGAAGTAGGGGTGAAAATTCTCCCTTCTGATTGCTGAAATCATCGCTTCTCCTTTTAAGACCTGCAGCTGATTGGATGAGCCGTGTCATTGCTGAAGCATTACCTATGCTAAATCAGCCATAGGTACAATGCATTTACTCATGATTTAAGTCCACAAAATGTCCTCACAGTAACAATTAGGCCAGTGCACACTTGATGAATCAGCTGTGCATCTTTACCTGGCCAGGTGGACACACGAACCTCACTATCATACGAGTTAATGGTATTCCAGTGATTTTTGAAATCTGCTGATAAAATGTAATAAGCTTATTTAATATTAAATATTACCTAAATAAATATTCAAAGGACACTCCTCCAGAAGGAAGCAAGGAAAGATCGAATCTTTTGGGTGGTAAATTAAATTTTCAACTTGGGATGTTGCAAAAGAATCCTCTGGAGTACTAGTGATATTCTTACAGAATTTTTAAAAAATAAAAACGTTTTATTGAGATATATTTACATCTCATACAATCCATCTAATATGTACAATCAATGACTTTTAGAATAATCACAGAGTTGTGCATTCATTACCACATTCAATATTAGAATATTTTCATTACTTAAAAAAAATAACCTAATCCCCTTGGCAGTCACCACTCAACCCTCTGTCTTTCCCCAGCTCTACATAACCACTAACCTGATTCTGTCCCTATGAATGTATTTAGGTTTACATTTTATAAATGCATGAAATCATACACTATGTAGTATTTAGTGTCTAGTTCCTTTCACTTAGTTTAATGTTACTTCAGAAAGAGGTAACAGAATCATTTAGCTACCATCTCCTTATCTCCACACAGCCAGCGACCTATACCCTCTCCACAGATTTCTTTATTCTGAAATTTCTTATGAGTGGAATCATATAATATGTGGACTTCTGTCACTGGATTCTTTCACTTAGCATAATGTTTTAAAGGTTGACCCATGTTGGGGCATGGATCAATACTTAATTCCTCCTGATGGTTGAGGAGGATCTTATGGTAGGGTCCAGAGAATTAAGTGGTAATCCCCAAAATCTTGTCTTTCCAGAACTCATGCATATTCCCTTACAGCATCATCTGAAAACCCAGTGATGGAATGGAGGATCTCAGGATGACACCATCCTGGTATATTGTGGCACCTCAAATGCAAAGAACAGAGCAAGAGAGATGTTGGAGATCACCAGATGAAGAAGAAGACACAGTGATACCTGGGCAAGGCAATGAGAAGACCAAGGCAGTGTTTGGAGTATTCTGTCCACAAGCCAAAGAATGCCATGTAACACCTGAGAAACCAGAAGGTTGGAGGACTAGGAATGAACTCTCCCTCAGCACCTGCAGAAGGAACCCACACTTTTGAAACTTGATTTCAAACTTCTGGCACCAGAAATTTGACACTCCATTTCTGGTGTTTGAAGGCACCAAGTTTGTGGTCATTTGATTTGGCAGCTCAGAGAAGTGAATCCAGATGTCAGTACAGTAAAGTGAGGTACCACTAAAATCAATCCCTAAAAATGTGCCAGTGACTCTCAAATTGGGTAATTAGTTGAGGCTGGAAAAAATTTGAGACACATGTATAAGAAGCCTAGATTGCTTTTAAGAGACCACTGTGGTAATATATAGATAATAAAGGTGCTTCTGGCGAGGTCTCAAAAGCATGAGAGGAACATTTGGATTTGCTGGAAACTGGAGTGTAGGTGATCCTTGTTTTAAAGTGGCAGAAAGCCATTCTACTGCTGTATGGAAAGCAGAAATGGTAAGTGACATACTTGGAGATTTTGCTGAGGACATTTCCTAAGGCATTGTTAAAGATAAAAAAGATGTCTTATTCTTCTTACTGCTACATTAACATGTAGGAGCAAGAAAGAAACTGAGGGTGGAAACGTGAAGATGAAGGCAACCAGCACTTGATGCCTTAGGAGGTTCTCAGCCTATTCTAATCACGAAAGATGCTAATGTTAGGAAATTGGCTGGCATGTTCTGGACAGAGGGTCAAGGGCATGGCGGGACAACTTCCTGCCTGTGACGCATATATCCAATCACCATCCCAGGAGAAGACAATATGGAGTGGGGATAGCCAGGAGACTTCTGTGGAGGAGTCTCCTGCCTCAAGTCTGAATCCCCATCACATTCACGGGAGAGCCAGGAGGTTTTGGGAACGTTT
The DNA here is from genome assembly GCA_004027955.1 of Chaetophractus vellerosus. NCBI lineage: Eukaryota > Metazoa > Chordata > Mammalia > Cingulata > Chlamyphoridae > Chaetophractus > Chaetophractus vellerosus. The sequence continues at coordinate 11,949 of PVKH010006572.1, read as the reverse complement.
GTGGAATGCAAGCCCTGCTGGCTTGAACTGAATGGGACAGACAGATATGGGACAAGGTGAAAGAGGACTGTTGCACTCTAGAAGTTCTGCAAGGAGAAGTGGGTTGGTGGGGCTATTCTGCTGCAGATACGTTGTCCTCTTCAATTAAAAGGAAGGCTCTCTCAGAGGACAAGACTCCGTGGATATCCCTGGCATGCACCCAGAGGCACAGCTGAGAGCCACAGAGTATGACTTCCAGGCCTTAAAATCTGAAGGAAATTGCCCTCCTAGATTTTGAGCTTCCTCTTTTTATCTCTTTATTTTTAAAGAAGCTTTAGATGATATAAATGTTACATCGAAAAATATAGGGAATTCCCATATGCCCCACACGCTACCCCTCCTTTAACAACACCTTTCGTTAGTGTGGTACATTTCTTACAATTAATGAACATATATTAAAGCATTGCTACTAACCATGGCCTATAGTTTACATTATGGGTTACACTGTGCAGTGCACAAGTTCATAGGTTTTGACAAAATGTATAACGGCTTGTGTCCATCACTGCAATGTCATACAGAACAATTCCAAAGTCACAAAAGTGCCCCACGTTACAGCTCTTTTCCCTCTGCCTCCCCTGAGAACGCCTGGTGACCACTATCTTTATCTCAATGAACAGGGTCTTCCATAACTGAAATAACAACGAGTCTACTTTGGGCCATAGTCGCAATCCCCTCAACAGTAATACATGTAACTATGAACCTTATTCTTGTAAAATTGAAACTTAGCCTAATAATAACTCTTGCCCAACAAGCCTCCTTCTTGCTCAAATGTGGCCTTTCTCTAGGGCAAACTCAGCATAAAAACTCACTGCTTCCCCCCTCCCCTGGCGTGGGACATGACTCCCAGGGATAAGCCTCTTACAGAATTTTTTGACCTATAATCTCTGCTTTTTTTGAAACTTGAAGGTGAGGTATCATTCTGAAAACTATAGTTTTTATTTTAAAATAATGTGTTCGTTATGACAAAAGAATTTATGCTATCAACAGTTCATTTCCAAAGATAATCAGGTTAAACATAATGATGCCAATCAGTATTTAGATAATTTGCTTGCTTTTGCCTAATAAATTTATGTTTTGCTCAAAAAAATCTTTATCAAAACGTAGAGATGCTATTCATCAATGGATGAATTGTGCTCAGAGAAACACTTAGAAAAAGTGAAATTTTGCCTTATTTATTTTCTGATGTACTTCTGGTTGTTAGAAGCTATTTCTTAGGGCTGAGTCTTTGTTCCAAAATAACTATTGTTTGGGTAAATAAATAGATAGTGCCTGATTTCAGTCTACATAGATATTTTCTTCACAGTTTATTGATACTTTTAAAATGTGTAAACATATTATATGAGTTATCAAAACAAATGTAATTTCCCAAATAGTCATTCTCCTTCAGTTATGACTCATACATGAATGATGCAATATGTAAAAAAAATATGTTCACTTGTATTGGTTCTATGTCTTTTGAATACACAATTTTTTTAATTAGAAAAGTTGTGGGGTTGCAAAATAATCATGCCTAACCTACAGGGTTATGGGGATAAAATACACCTAATGTAAACTGGGGACCTTGGTTGGTATTAATATTTTGATGTTCTTTTATCAATTGCAACAAATGTTCAAAACAATACAAGATGTTAGTGGAGGGGTCTTGTATGGGAATCTTGAATATACTCTTTTGAAAGATTAAATTTCATCAGATCCCCAGAAAATAAACACAAAAGAAGTTCATGACATTGTTTGAATTTTCTATTTAGAACAATTAAATCAATCCCATAGGACAACTTTAGGATGAGCTCCAAGTATTCTATGATAACCTCTCTATCATTGAAGGGCTTATCACATTCCTCTGCTCAGTGCAATTAAACTTAGAGTTGTGATGGGCATCCAAACAGATTGCTACGAGATCATTATTAATTGGCAGAAAGTTCTGAATCTATTCCATTTTACCTGGAATAAATAAAAATAAGGTATGCCAATTTAGTTACATTAATGCAGCAAAGATTAGCATGAACATAATTGTGTAACAATAAATAATTGGTTAATTTAATTATACTACAGTCATAAAATGTAATTCCATGCAGAAATGTGGAAGATGTATGTAAAAATATAAAAGAGATTAATAATATATTATTCCAGAGGAAAATCCAGTTTCACTGCCCTTTGGGGGAAATGACTAATCATTCTAATAACTGGTGGTGCCACCCACGTAATTTCCTGAGACCTGATTTCAGTCTCACGGAGAGAAGATACCAGCTCTACAGCTATTCAGCCTGTGCTTAGATTTAAGTGGAATTCAAGTGGGAAAGAAAAGATTTTCCACCGCTAAGACCAATATTTGATCTTTATCTCTTTCGTGCATTTCCCTCAATTTGTCTAGCAATAGAGAAAGAGTGGATTGTGAATAATTGGTCCCCAAAGGTTCTTTAAAATAATATCCCTGCAAGTGAAAGTCACAGACTATTAGATTTGGAAGAGCACTTAGAAATTATCTAGTTCTACCTGTTATTTGTATTGATCTTTTATAATTATTATAATTCATAAGTTTTTATTTTATTTTATTTTATTTTATTTTATTTTATTTTATTCATTGAGAGGAATTGAACTGATGACTCACTCTGGGTCAGTTGATGGCACAATTGTGGCTAGAATTTAAGACATAAAGATTATGAAAAAATCAACATAGCTTTTAAACACTGATAAACAAAACTGACAGAAATTTAATGAAAATTTGACAAATACACCAAGTCTCACAGTCATGGTGGGAGACTTTACCACAACTCTCAGGAAACAACAGATGGCTTAGAAAAAAAGAAGTAAGCATTCAAAGATTTTGAATAACAAAAATTTCCAACATGATCCTATAGAATATCTATACCTGCATGGATATACACACTTATAATTTTACTGTAAAGAGGAAATACATGCATTACTCATTAACAGAATTTGATTGTGTCAAAAGTTGCAAAGAAAATCCCAACGAATTGAAAATAAACTAAAAAATTCCCTTGGACCACAATCTCTGTGTACAAGGCAATACTTTTTTTTTTTTTTTAGAATGGTTACATCATGAATGACTTTTTAAAATAACAAATCAATTTTATTGATACATATTACTAAAGCATACAATTTATCCAAAGTGTATAATCAATATTTGGTATAATCACATAGGTGTGTGTTCATCACTTCAATCATTATTTTCATTATTTCAATAATAATAATAATAAACAAAAACCAGACAAACAAACAAGAAAATTCCTCACCTCTCAATCTCTGTTTCCCCTGCTGTACATAGCTACTTTTTCAAGCTATTTTTGCACAATTATTTATTTGTTTATTAAGCAGTTTTATTGATATATATACACATACTATATGATCTATCCAAAGTGTATAATCAATGACTTTTTTATTAGCTGTTAAAAAGTCCTTTATTGTAAAATTGTAAAATAAATAGAAAAATAAATTGAAAGTATTTGCAAATCTTAAAATAGAGTGCAAGTCCAGGTGAGATTTAATATAATCAATTATAAAAAAGAGCACAGCAACAAACATTTATAAATGTAAATAATTCAAATATAAATTAGTTATAACATAATTCTAATTTTTATATTACAGCCCTACCTATTGGACATAATTATCTTTAAAAAGAAATAAATGATTGGTTTACTTATTTAATTTCCATTTAGGCCATAATTCTTTCTAGATAATCAAATTCCTATTTGGGAATTCTTCACATCTTATTGGAATGAATTACAGCAGGTCACAACTCATAATTTTATGAGGCAGACAAACCCAAAATCTTGTTCCACAGTAGTCCTGCTAAATCATTATTGATCCAGACATTACTTTAATTAAAGTGTATGAGTAAGAAAGAGTTAACGAAAAATGAAGTATCCAAAAATATATCTTTTCTCCAGCCCTCCTCAAGTAAAAGCAAATGTTTATTTTGTATGAAAAAAAATTACAGAATATTGATCACAGGAAAAATTTGCCAGTTGCACTGAGTAATTATTGTTCATATACTATAATGTTATTATTTTACATTTATCGGGTCTACTCCAGCTCTTTTTCTATTACTATTTGCATGGAATGCCTTTTTCCAGACTTCCACTTTTAACCTAGTTGTGTCCTTATGTCTGAGGTGGGTCTCTTATAGATAACATATAGACAGCTCGTATTTTTTTTCTCCATTCTAAGTCTATGTCTTTTGATTGGGGAGTTCAGTCCATTAACATTCAGTGTTATTACTATAAAGGCATTAGTTACTTCATCCAGTTTGTCCTTCAGTTCTCTGTTGTCACATCATTCTATTGTCTGTCTTCTTATCCTTTAGTTTACCCTTCCTAATAATCTTCATTTCTAAACTCTTCTCCAAATCTCTCACCCTTGTTTTTTCCTTTCAGGCTGCCGCACTCCCTTTAGTATCTCTTGAAAATTTCATCTTTTGGTAAAATATTCTATCAGGTTTTGTCTGTCACTCTCATTTTTGAAGGACAGCTTTGCTGGACATAGAATTCTTGGTTGGCAATTTTTCTTTTTCAGTACCTTAAATACATCAAACCACTTTCCCCTCACCTCTGTGGTTTCTAATGAAAGTCTTATCAAGTTTCCCTTGTAGGTGATGCTTTGCTTTTCCCTTGCTTTCAGAATCCTCTCTTTATCTCTGATATTTGTCACTCTGAAAGTAGGTGTCTTGAGGTAAGTCTATTCGGGTTTATTATGTTTGGGGTGCATTGTCCTTCTTGGATATTCATACTTATGTCTTTCATAAGGGTTGGGAAGTTTTCAGTCATTATTTCCTCAAATATTCTTTCTGCCCCTTTTCCATTCTCTTCTCTTTCGAGGATACCAATAATGTGAATGTCTGTGTGTATCAAGTTGTCATTCAATTCTCTGAGACTCTTCCATTTTTTTCCACTCTCTTCTCTTTCTGTTCTCCTGGCTTTTCCAGTTCAGATGTCCTGTCTCTGAAATCACTAATTCTGTCTTCAAGCAATTCAGATCTGTTCTTATGTGCCTCTAGTGTATTTTTAATCTCATCCATCATGTCTTTCATTCCCATAAGGTCTGTTACTTTTCTTTGTAGGCTTTCAAATTGTTCTTTATGCTCTCCCAGTGTCTTCTTAATATCCTTTATTTCTTTAGTCACATTTTCTTTAAATTCTTTGATGTGATTTAGGAGAGTTGTGTGATTATCACAGATTAATTTTCTTAAATCCTGTATCTCTTCAGGATATTTGGTTTGTTCTTTGGGCTGGGCCATCTCTTCCTGTTTCCTAGTATGATCTGTAATTTTTTGCTGATGTCTAGGCATCTGAAATATGTTGGTGAATTTACGCTGATGGCTAATTTCTCTCTTTCCTATTTTTTTCCCACAGCTCTTGTTTGATTTTAGTTCAACTTATTCTCAATCTTTAAAATTTCCCAGGTTAACTTTTCAAAATCAATCCAGGGGCTCACCAGTGGGGCATAGATTTTATTTCAGGGTTTGGTTACAGAGAGTGCTGGTTTTATACATGCAATTTCCAGATTGGCCAGCAGATGGCACTAGTCAGCACACCTTTCCACAGAGGTGCTTCAGTTCCTGTGTTCCTGTGTTGAATCTCTGGATCTGCTGGTGGAATTCACTGAAAAAAAGCACCCCAACCTCTCCTTCCTTTTCCCTTGAAACAACTGACAGGGAGGAAGATGTCTGTTCCCCTCTCAGTCAGCTGCAGTGAGCCAGGTGTTTTTCCCTAGCTTAATATCTTAGGGGTGGGAGAGGCTTGGTAAATCATATGTCTTTCGGGGGTCTTTGTCTCTCTGTCCCTCGCCCTCCTGGGAGTTGTGAAGCACTCTCCTCATCTGCAGACCCCCAAAGCAGGTCCCTCAGGAAGCTTTTGGCTCTTTCTCTCTTGTTTTTGTGAGAGCATTCAGCTCTGCTTGTTTGTCCATCGCCATCGTCCCACAATCCCTATGCATCCAAGGCAACACTTTTTAAAAAAGAAAATTAATCCTCAAGTAAATGATAAATCTGCATGTGAAAAACATACAGTTGAGTAATTCTTTGAATGAATAGATAAACATTTAAAAATTTAAAATTATTGAGAACTAAATGACGAACTATCATTACATATTAAAAACTGATGTGGCCAAAAGAATAATCAGAGGGAAAATTTTAGCCTTAAAAGCATTCACTGGAAAACAAACTAAACTAAACTAAACTAAAATAATTTTATTAGAAACAAAAAAATAAAAATGAGTTCAGAGACAGAAAAATTAATCTCAAAATATTTGAAGGAATAAATAAAGAAAACAGACTAGAGAATTGAATTGATCAAAAAACATCTTGGGGGGAGTGGTTGTAGCTCAGTTTGAGTACCTTCTTCCCATGTATGAGGTCTCAGGTTTATTCCCTGGTACTTCCGAAAAAAGCAAAAAACAAAACAAAACAAAACAAAACAAAAAAACATCTGGCACATATTATCATGAAACAGAATGAACAAAAGAACAGGAAGAACAATAAAAAAGAAAGAAATATATAATCAGTATTTTAAACATTAGAGAAGAATATTATGTACAACTTGAATCTTGATAAATATGAAAAACTGGAAAACATTCAGATATTTCTTGGAAAATACAATTTTGTGAATTAGAAAAGCTGAATTGATCAAAATCATAAAAGGTAACCAGAAGGCTCAAATAGAAAACAAACCCAGATAATATTATGTGTTACTTTTACCTGAGCTGCAGAGAACAGGCTATATTTATTGTTTACCAGTTTATTCAAGGACATGGTAAAAGTACAAATGTTTCCACATTATTCCACAAATGAACCTGGATTCTGAAATAAACTCTAAACATGGAAAGTCCAGAAATATATCTCCTTTGTGAATATAAACTTGAAAATAAAATAGTAGGCAATGAAGTCCAATAATATGATAATATATTATATTATATAATTATATAATATAGACATACAGGCTCTATCCCAATGGGACAGGGAATTTTCTAAGGTAGTTTACCACATTAACACTTGGGAGAGAAGAGGGAAAAACATCTGAGATCAAAAAGCTTTTGATAAAATCCACCAAAATTGTTATAAATAGATGGAAACCTTCTCAACATAAAACGTATTATCACTTACCTATGGCAACCATTAAACTTAGTGAAGACATAGTGGGTATATTCTCTTTAAATTACAGAGGAACAAGGCAAGATTGTCTTCTCTTACCAGTATTATTTACAATTTTACTATAGGACCTAATCAATACAAAAAGACAAAAGGCCATTTATATTGTTAAAAAAAGTAATTAAAGTCCTTATTTATAATTACCTTACTTTATGTCCTACAGTTGTGGATAATCTATTAGAAACAGTTATTACGACAGGTCTCCATATTCTTAGCAATATCCTGAACCAACCAGTAATACCATACATTTCCAAGGAATAAGAAACGTGAAAAGATGTATAAGAAAAAAAAAAACTCCAAAGTAGGAGTACTGATGTTTGGAAAAGAAGATTTGTTAGTTGAGAGGTATAATACCTTCATTAGCTTTGTAGATAAATTCATCACCACCTTCTTTCTTGGGCAACAATTTTATTTATCTATTTAATATCTGTAAGTATTAAAGGGACTCTTAAAATCACTCAGATCTTTTTTCCATAGGGTTTATGAACGTGAGTTAAGGCAAGATCATATTTATTATCTTTTAAAGGTGTGAAGCACTAAGAATATTTCCTAAACTACCTTCTTAGCATGTTTTCCATTTTATGTGTCTCTTAATTTAACTTGTCTGCTTTTCTATTGGAATGTAAAACATTTATTTATTTATAACTGCTCTTGACATAATAATGAATTAATTATGTTATATGTGTCTAACATATTTTCCCAGTTGTTTTTCATTTGGTTTGGTTTTGGTCGTTTGTTTCTGGGGTTTTAGGTTGTTGTCAGGTTTTTGCTTTCTACATTTACTGTTAGGCTAAGGAATGTATACCCACTTCGAGATTATAAAGTTAAAACACATTTCTTAATTCATTCTGTTACTATGGCTTAAATGTTTAATACATCTAAAATGTACTCTGATTTGATGATAATTAGATTTGATAGTCATGGTATTTTCTACAAGATTTCTTTCTCTAACTTTAAATAACTTCAGAATTATCTGTTTCTGGAAGATTTGAGGCAAATTTTTCTGTGTAAGGATATAGGCCTGGTAATTTTTCTCCTTTCACTTGTGATTGTTAGTATTTTTAGTTTAGTTTTCTCCCAAGTATTTTGTGTAATAGAAAAGAATGATTTGTAGTTTTATGGAAAATCATCAGTTTCTTTCAAATTTTAAAATTACTTGCCCAGAGTTAGGCCAAATAAATTCTTCTCATTAACATTTTCTCCAATCAGAGGCCAAATTTGGGATATCTTTACTCTTTTTGTTTTTCTTGATTAGTTTACCAAGTAGCATTTCATTTTCCTTATTATTTCTTAAAGCTGTTCATTAATTTATTTTATTCAAAGCTATACATTTTTGTATTTTCTGAACTGTTTCAATATTTTTCCTTTGTTCTTTTTTGTTTGTTTGTTAACATTTACTTTGTTTTTTCTTGCCATATCACTGTGGTCAACAATATAAATTGACTGAGATTCCAGTAATTTGGAGCTTTGCAGATTTGAGAATGTTTTTTTCTTATAATTAATAAATGGAAGTAATTACAAACTGTGCAATGAAGCAGCCATCCTTGCAGAAATTAAGATTGTAAATCCATCTCTTTTTCAAGCTCCTTCTGATGACAGTTCTCTGCCAATAGTAGGATCCAGACCTCCTTGGAAGCCAGTGTGCTAGATGTTCTCAAGGTGGTGCTTGGTCTTGAAAGAATTGCACAAAACCAAAGAACAAGGACAACAAGACTCTTGAGGTTAAAAACGCTCTCCGGGTAATACCTTTGGACTCTAGTTGTACATGAAACGGAAAAGAAGCGATAGATAAGAAACCTACACACTTGGGGAAGCTTCTTGGCTGGACAGCAGCAGGCAGCCTGAGAACAGCATCCCCTCACTCACTCCCACGACGAAGGGGCTGTGGCCATGCCGTGGTGCCACGTGGCAGACACCCACCAAGGCGGCTTCAGAGGTGGCTGTGGAGGGTGCGGTGAGGAGCAACCTGGTGGAGGAAAGACCCGCCCAGAGGAATGAAAGAGGCATTTTCTCTCTCGGAGTAGACAGGGATAGAAATAATAGTTAATCAAATTAGTTATTCCATCAGGTCAGGGCTGCAGCTCTGGAAATTTCTGAAGAACTAGTGTTATGGACCAAAGCCTGCTGTGTTTCCCTTTCATGAATGGAAGCTTGTATTTCCTTTTTTGCTACTCACCCACCACTGTACATTGCATGTGTGGAGGGAAAATATCATGCTTCTTAGGTGGTAGATTGCTAGGTTATGAGCAGCCATATCTGGACTTGATGGAGGAGATGGCATATTGCTCAGAAATCCTGAAATTTAAGCCAGATGGAAAAATAGTTTGGGTTCTTTCGGAAGGGGTGAATATTTTCCAAGCAGGGGAATAATACATGGAATATGGATACCCAAGGGACCATGGGTCATAGACGGCTACATAAGTTTCAAGATCCATTCTCTCTGTCTTCCTTAATAAAAAGGGTCTTGATTTTTGCTGAGCTAAACTGAAAGGCTGTGCTCCCCAGTGACCCTTCCTTCCTGCTGAACCTGGGCCCCTGCCTCAGCTTTGGCCAGGGAAGCAGAAGTTAGCCGTGTGACCTCTAGGAAACTTTCTTTGGAAAGAGGAGCATGTCCTTCTATGTCCCTTCCTCAGCACTACTGTTTGAATATGATGTCTGAAACCCCAGCAGTCATCTCAATAGCATGGATTAGAGTCACTTCCTTGGAATGGTTCAGGGAGCTGGAAGAATTTCAAATTTTCAATTGATATAGAACTGTCTTAACATACTTGCTTACTTCTTGGCTTCTTTTACGTACTAGTTAAAGACATTGTTAATTGGGTTTTCTATGGTATATTCAGTCAAACCTAATCATATTTGATATATGTTTCCTCAACTGTTTAAAATTTTGTTATTCAGCTCTTACATATTCTCATATTTTGCCTCCTTGATTGACTGTGTACTAGAAATATGAATTAATATTTAATATTATTGAATTTCTCTTACACGGTCTTTTTTTTGGATGAATTATATGCCCTATTAACAGGCATCAATAAAATTGATTTGTCAAAAAAAAGGAAACCACTGCCAAATCCACAAAAAAAAGTCAGTATTGTCAAACTTTTACTTTTTTTGACAATCTGATAAGTATGTAAATTAACTGCATAGTGGTCTTAATTTGCATTTTCCTTTGCATTGGCCATTTGAATTTCCTCCTTTGCCAAGTTCATCTCAGTTCTTTTGATCATCTTCCTGTTGAGTTGGATGTCTTTTTCTCATACATTGTGGGAGTACTTTACATATTCTGGACACAAATTCTTTGTGGGATTTTGCTGGTTCTTTGCATTCTGTGGTTTTTACTTTTCCTTCCCCCAGTGGCATTTCTACATGAACAGAAGCGGGTCAATAGGCGGCTGAGGAGGGTGTTCGCACAGTCTTTAACGTTTAGCATTCATGTTGAACGATACAATTGTGTGCATAATCATGACAGTGGTTTTGATAATATTAAATATTTCCATATCATGCGAAGGCACCCTTCTTAGGCATTCATATATACTTAGAAACAAATTTTCTATTGAGTTTTGATATTATTTGATAGTAATACATCAACCCATGCTCTCTTTTCCTTGCATTTACCTGGTCTTTCTTCACATTTTTATCTCAAACTTTTTGAATCTCTTTCTTTTTTATACTCTCTGGCATATAGTTAGCAGTTTGGTTTTATTGATTGATCAAATCTGATCATCTTCTCTTGAAAAATATGTCTTAACCCCATTTGCACATATTTCTTAACCAATTTAGTTGACTTTAAGCCTTGTATCTATTTTAGTATTTTATGCTGTTTTATTTTCAAAACTTCATTGATTTTTCTTTTGGTTTCTCTTTTGAATTATGTTATCATTGCTTTTTCCTCTCTTTCATAAATTGAAAAGGGTGAACTTTTATAGTTCTCTTACTGGCTACTATTTTAACATTGAATGATATATATAAACCTTAAATTCTCAATTTATAGCCAATAGGTTCAGTTGCCTTCCAGTTCACTGAGGGCAGTAGTCCAGTGTCTGGGCCCAGGGGCAGCCTTCTCTGAAATGTGCTGCTATTCAGGCTGGGCATTGGCCACGCGGGCCCAGGGTAGAGCATGACATTTTAATGTGGGGGTCACAGGGACAACCTCCAGGGAGCAGGCTGAGGTGAGGTTCTGGATGAGGATGTGTACTGCACTGGGCATAACTTACTTATAACTTTAAAATATTTAGCTACTAGTTTCCAAGGGCAGCTATAGACAGAGTACCATAAACTGGTTCCTTAAAATGGTGAAAATTATTCTTTCACAGTTCTGGAGGCTAGGAACCAGAAAATACAGTATTGGCTAATCCATGCTCCTTCCAAAGCTTCTAGAGCAGGAGCCTCCTTGCATCTTCCAGTTTCTGGTAGCCCCTGGGCTTTGACAGCATGTACGTGACGATCTTCTCTGTGTCTGGGCCTCTATTCTTCTTCTGATAAGGACGTTAGTCACATTGGATTAGGGCCCACACTAACCCAGTATGAACTCAACTTGGTTACACTTTCAAAGATCCTCTTTCTAAGTAAAGCCACATTCCCAGGTACCAGAGGTTAGGGTTTCAAATATCTTTTGGGGGACACAATTCAACCCTTAACATATGACATCTAGGCTTCCATTTGTTTTCCAGCCCAGGTTCCACAAATGGTATGGCAGGCCTACATTTGAAAACCATCACGAACAAATATAATTATTATTTAAACCTTGG